>NW_020769319.1:2113385-2200556 GCF_900518735.1 Pseudonaja textilis | reverse complement strand
GTGTCATCTCGTTTGTTCATGCTGTGTGGGCGTTTTTCTATCTCTATGGCTTCTCTGATTATTCTGCTGTTGAAGTGTTCGGTTTTGGCGATAGTTCTGGCATTTTTAAAATCAATTTCATGTCCTGTGGCTTTGAGGTGTTGGACCAGGGAAGAGGTCATTTCTTCTTTTTTGATTGAGTTCTTATGTTCTTCAATGCGTGCACTTATTCTTCTGTTAGTTTGTCCAATGTATGTGGTAGGGCAGGCAGTGCAGGGGATTTCGTATACTCCTTGGTTTTCTAATTCAATTTTGTCTTTGGGGTTTCTTAGGATGGTGGATATTTTTCTGTTTGTGCAGAATGCTGTTTTGATGTTGTGTTTTTGGAGGATCTTGCTGATTTTATCTGTAGTGCCTTTTATATATGGGAGGAGGGCTTTGCCGTTTTCTTGTTCTCTGTCTTGGATTTTGGTTGGGGTTTCTTTTTGGATTAGGTGGGTAATCTAAGACTAACCTGAGCACAACCAAGCCCCCACCTGAACAGAACACACCTCCAACCAATCAGATCACGGCCAACCCCCCCAACCAATCAGAACACAGCCAAACCCCCTACCAATGAGAACACACCCCCACCCAATCAGAACACAGCCAAGCCCCCACCCAATCAAGTCCCACCCCCACTAGCAGTTAAAAGGAAGAAGCAGCTGCAATCTCACATCACTCTGAGAAGCACAGAGCCGGAGACAGAAGCCTGAAGATGATGAATGAGACTTCATCGAAACGTTGCCTAGATACTTCGAATCTTACGCGGGAGAAAACCCGAACAACCAAAGATCCACATACAAATACCCGCGAGAACCTCAGAAAACAAATTATATATATATATAAACTTGTCAGTTTAGTAGAACCCAATTAGATTAATTACCTATCACCCAGTGAGTGATCGGAGCTGCCATCTCTCTATAAATACTGGTGGTGGTGGTGGTGGTGTGCTGGGCTGGTTGGCTGCGCTGCTGCCTCTTAATTAGTTGATGGAATTGATGTTGGTATAATGGGCTGTGTGATGGCCTTGTGAGTTTTGTTGTGGAGATATCCTGGATCTTGTGCTGTAATGTCCTGGGTCGTTTGTTTGGACATCTGGAAACTAGCCCTCACCAACAATTGAGTCCCAGCCACAAAAACCAACACCAGACCCAAAAGAACATGGCACACCACCGCCAATCCCCCTCATCAGACCCAAGCCCAAAACCATCCTATAAATGAAGGACAACCACTGTCCAGAAACCAGACCATGGCTGCCTTGCCAGTTGCCGCACCCCCCAACCCCAAAACCAAACAAGCTGACACATGCCAAGAACACAGACCTAGACCCCAAACTTGAAGCCAGACCAAAACCCAGAATGCTACATCGCAGCCACCCACTCAGGATATCACATCAGAAAACTCAGGAAATTACACCATAAGAACTCAAGAAGTTGCAACACAGCAAATGACCCAGGAAATCACAGTACAAGACCAAGGATACCACAGCAATAAAACTCACAAGGTCATCACGCAACCCATTACTCAAGCCGTTACAACACAGGAGGCTAATGGAAAAGAGATCAAAACACAAACAACCCAGGAGATTAATTGTTAAGTTCCCTTCCTAGATGTCTTAGTATACAAAAAATTCAATGGCTCCCTAGGGCACACCATCTACCAGAAGAAAACACATACAAACTGCTATCTACACGCACTCTCACACCACCACCCAGCACAGATCAATTCCGTAGCCGAGACACTCATCTCCAGAACAAAATGCTTAGCTGACGAACAACACCTAAAAACCGAACTACACACTCTCACTAGCATACTAACAGCCAATGGATTCCAAAGAAAGAAGATTACCCACCTAATCCAAAAAGAAAATCCAAGACAGAAAACAAGAGAATGAAAAAGCCCTCCTCCCATATATAAAAGGCACTACAGACAAAATCATCAAGATCCTCCAAAAACACATTAAAACAGCATTCTGCACAAACAGAAAAATATCCACCATCCTAAGAAACCCTAAAGACAAAATCAAGTTAGAAAACTAAGGAGTATACAAAATCCCTTGCACCGCCTGACCCACCACATACATCGGACAAACTAACAGAAGAATAAGTGCACGCATTGAAGAACACAAGAACTCAATCAAAAAAGAAGAACCGACCTCTTCCCTGGTCCAACACCTCAAAGCCACAGGACATGAGATTGACTTTAAAAATACCAGAACTATCGCCAAAACCAAACACTTCAACAACAGAATAATCAGAGAAGACATAGAGATAGAAAAACGGCCACACAGCATGAATAAACAAGATGACACCTCCCGCCTACCAGCCATTTGGAAACCCGCCATCATGAACAGACGAGTACCAAACATGAAGAATAACACCAGACCCACACCCACGAGGGCCACACAAGATGCTACCACCACACTTCCATGTAGAAAGCAGACTCACAGAAGATGAGACATGACCACAGACTAGAAGCCACACCACAGCTGCATCACTACCTGCTTCCACCCCTCCGACCCATACATGAAGCGAACTGACACCCACCATGAAGATGCGACATGACCATGAACACGAAGCTAAACAGCAGGATCTTAGCTCACCAGCTCAAATCCCCCAGCAACTAAGACTAACCTGAGCACAACCAAGCCCCCACCTGAACAGAACACACCCCCAGCCAATCAGAGCACAGCCAACCCCCCAGCCAATCAGAGCACAGCCAGGCCCCCAACCAATGAGAACACCCCCCCACCCAATCAGAACACAGCCAAGCCCCCACCCAATCAAGTCACACCGCCACTAGCAGTTAAAAGGAAGAAGCAGCTGCAAGCTCACATTACTCTGAGAAGCACAGAGCTGAAGACACAAGCCTGAAGATGATGAATGAGACTTCATCAAAACGTTGCCTAGATACTTCCAATTTTACATGGGAGAAAATCCGAATAACCAAAGATCCACATACAAATACCCGCGAGAACCTCAGAAAACAAATATATATATATATATAAACTTGTCAGTTTAGTAGAACCCAATTATTTTTTAAGTCAGGTCTTAAGGTAGTTTTCATGTGCACGGTTAAAGGGAAGTTACTTTTAGCAATTGCAGGGCTGTCAAACTCGCATCATCACAACAGTGTCATATGACGGAACTCCCCCCTTTTGCTAAACTGGGTGGGGGTGGGACCAACATGTGACCCATCTGGCCGGAAGTTCGCTGAGTTTGACACCCCTGGTTTAATGCATTATATTTAGAATTATTGCCTCTTCTTGAGTTTACTATAATATGTAGATAAGCAATCACAATGCTATTGAGACAAACTTCCTAGAAACAGTTGAAATTGAAGCATGGAGCCAGAGATATTTCCAGATGGCCCTGATGTGAGAAGCAGGAAAAGCTGTCTCACTTCTTAAATTAAGTACAAAAGAATGTAAAAAGAGGTTCGCCGGATCAAACCAATTAGAATAGCATAGTTATAAAAAAAGGCTGTAGAAAGCTATACATTAAAAGCATTGAATATTAAATGACTATTCTATCTACTACATCCGTGATATAGATACAATGACAATATATGCATGCAATATTTCCAAAGTATATATTTAAATGAATTGAAAACTCTCAACACAGATGTTATTACTACTTTTTTAAACTGAAGAGCATCTGGGATCTAAACCCATCTTAGCCTCTTTGTGAAATGGTAGCTATGATTATTACAGAGAAAAGGAGGCTAAACATTTTAAAGATATAATTTGGTCAAATTATGAAAATGTTTCTAATCTCTCAAAGGAGCTCCTTTGTAGTACCAGTTTGACTAACACATCGATCATCTCAATTTGGTAATATATGAAGAAGCAAACTTGGCTGATTAATCTGGTTATAGGAACTAATGTTGGTAATCTCCAAACTGAACAGCGAAAATATTTGTTTTGAGGCTATATTGTCTGGATTAGCTCAGGAGTTCATACCAGTTTACTTAGGGTTAACAAATGTTGTATATTACTCATGCAATTTGATCTTTTGTTTTGAATAACAAGGTATTTAAGAATGAAGCTGATGCAAATCTCCCTGCTGTCAATCGAATGGGCCGTATATGGCTGTGATCGATCAGTGGTTCCATTTCATCTCTGTAGAAATAGTTGACCTGCTAGGATGATTTGATTAAAAACAAATGTGTGTGTGAGACTTGAAATGGTTTGTGCTTTGTCCCATCAATACTGAAAATTCAAATTCAAAACATTCAGTTTTGAATTTCCCAGATACAACCATTCATGAAATGCTTTCCATCCAGACCAATGGCTTACTATAATTATTATTAGACTACACTTGTTCTTTCTGTTTTTCAGCAACATAATACAAGGCAAAGGCCAAGTGCTAATTCATGGTCTGGCCAAAGGGCTCCTTGAATAGGTCTGTGAGTTGATATTTTTGAAGTGATAAAAAGGAAGCACCAGGGCAGTGTCCTTCCTGACTTTGCCCGACTTCCTGTATGCTTTCTTGATGAAATATTAGTCAAAAAGCCTGTTACAATTCATACTTATTCGCTCATGTCATAATTGGATGATTCTGACATTCTGAATTTCTCTCTGAAGATGCACCCTCTGTACTTTCTGACTTCTATATAAATTTACAGTGGCAAAGAAAAAAAAAACCTAAGCCTTGATGTAAACTGTTAACCAGAAATCAGGAGAATGACACACTTAATTCATCTACTTAATAATGCTACAGCAAACACAGTTTAATTAATACCCAACAATTTACAGTCTACGAATAGTTATTTTTATTTAGTCCATTTATTTAAAGCTCAAATCTTGGTTGATTTGTTGCTTAGAAATATTACTCAATTTCTTACAAATTTGGAAAAATACACTCATGGGTATAATTTTAAAACAATAAGAAAGTAACAAGTATAAATAATAGTTTCAGAATATAATCACAAAGGTAGGTGTTATGTCTTTGGGACTGGTTGGAGTCCCCAACCAGGTCCGCTGTTTGAGCGGGAGCACCAGCCGCTCCCATTGGCTGGCACCGTTTGACAGCTGGCTATAAAAGGCGGCTGTCGAGCAGTGCCAGCCCCGTTGCCGCCAGCTAACCTGCCTAGTTAGGAGGCAGACGCGGCAACCCTTTATTCATTGCAATAAAGCCTTTTTACATTTCACTCTGGCTCAGCCTCGTTCCTCCGCCGCTCCACAACACTGGCGACGAAGGTGGGATGCGATCAAAGGCTGCCAGACGTGCAATTCAGAGGAGCTGTGGTCACTGAGAGCGAAGCCACGGGCGCTGAAGCCGCAGCCGCCGATGCTCACAAAGAGCGCGAAATTCAAAAAAGCCTCCGTAGCTTTTGAGCTGTAGTCACTAAGAGCGAAGCCACGGGCGCTGAAGCCGCAGCCGCCGGCGCTCACAAAGGGCGCGAAATTCAAAAAGCCTCCATAGCCGGAGAGACAGACACCGCCTGATAAGCGCAGCCGCTAGCGCTCTTCTAAGAGCGTGAATTTTGAATCACGACTGAAGGGGACGAACCCTGCCGCTTCAAAAAATGAATGCCAATCCGACATTCCCACCATTCAAGCCAGCCGAGGAAACATGGGACTCATACAAAAACCGTTTCAGCTACTTCCTCGATGCCATCGGTTTAGCAGATGCTGCTGAACACAGGAAGAAATCCTACTTCCTCAGCTACTGTGGGGCTGCGGTTTTTGACACCGCTACAGCACTAGTCGCCCCTCACGCTATCAGGAGCATACCTTGGGATGAACTCCAAGAGATCCTCTCCAACCACTACTCATCTAAACCATCCCAGATAGCCAGGAGATATGCTTTCAGAACTAGAAGGCAGGCTGAGGGAGAGTCAATTAATGAGTATATGGCAGCTCTGAGGACAGCTGCCTTACAGTGTGGTTTCAGAGACTACCTAGAAGACATGTTATTAGACCAGATCGTCTGTGGGGTTAGAGACCTTAGGCTTCAAAGACGTTTGCTAGCAAAAAAGGACTTAAACCTAGCTTTAGCCGTGGAGGAAGCCCAAGCTGCTGAGCTCTCTGCCCAATCAGCAGCTGAAATTCAAGGAACTCCTTTAAAACCCAGCAGTTCCACTATTCATTCAGAGGAAGTTTCCCTTGAAGAAGACCCCATAGACTCAACAGACATTAACCGCCTTAAGCAACAAAAGCCTTCACAGGTAGGAGCAGGGCAGAGAAACAACTTCGCCCCCAAGCAACCTCCCATTTGCCTAGCTTGCGGGGGCTCCCACTCTAGAGCATCCTGCAGGTTTAAGAACACCATCTGCCTGAATTGTCAAAAGAAAGGCCACCTCGCTAGAATCTGCCAAGCAGGGCGAACCTTTCCTCAAAGACCTCCACCACCTACTAATTTTCAAAGGCAAGTGGAGGACTGCTATACCTGCTACCACGCTAACCAAACTTCCCAGACTCCTAATAAAATCAGTATTTCTGTTTCTTTAGAAGGTAAGCCCTGCAGGATGGAAGTAGACATGGGATCTGCACTTTCAATCATCTCCTGGGAAACCCTAAAGAAGATTCATCCCAGATTTGCAAAGAAGAAGCTGCAGAGATGCCACCTGACGCTGCGGGACTACCAGGGCAAGAACATCCCTGTCCTCGGGAAAGGCAAGTTTTTAGTTCAGTTCCAAGCCTTTAAAGGCCATTTGCCTTTGGTGGTTGTTAATGGTGCCCTCCCCACTCTGTTGGGGCTAGATTGGTTCCCCTCCCTCGGCCTTAGTGTAACTGGGATCCATGCTGTCTCAACTTCTGACGTAGACGCCCTATTCTCAGATTACTCTGATGTTTTTAGCAGCGAGCTGGGCTGTTATTCTGGCACCCCCATCTCCTTCTCTGTGGACCCCCAGGCAATTCCTCTTCGCCTTAAGCCACGCAGAGTGCCTTTCGCCATCCGTCCCAAGTTAGATTTAGAATTAGATAAGTTACTAAAGCAAGGGGTGTTAGAACCAACTGACTTTGCCAAATGGGAGACCCCCATAGTCACCCCACTCAAGAAAGATGGCAGTTTAAGGATCTGCGCAGACTATAAAACCACCCTCAACCGTTATCTGCAGGTCAGTGCCTACCTGGTCCCTGTTATTCAACACCTGTTACACACCTTCGAACCCGGCACCATTTTTGCCAAATTAGACATGTCCCAGGCATACCAACAGTTCCCTGTTGATGATCAGACAGCTGAATTACAAACCATAGTCACACATAGAGGGGCATTCAAGTGCAAACGCCTCCAATTCGGAGTTAGTGTAGCCCCGGGTATATTCCAATCACTCATGGAAAGGATTCTCCAAGGTTTCCCAGGGGTTGTCCCTTATTTCGATGACATCTTAGTCTCAGCAGTTGACAGACCTCAGCTCATACAAAGGGTCAGAGCAGTCCTAGAGAAGTTTAGGCAGCATGGCCTCAAACTTAAAAGGGAGAAGTGCGCCATCGCCACTAGGCAAGTGGACTTTCTGGGATATAGGATAGATGCCTCTGGCATTCACCCAATCGAATCCAAAGTAAAGGCTATCCATGAGGCGCCTACACCAACTAACAAGACGGAGCTCCAAGCCTTTCTGGGGCTACTAAACTTTTACGCTTCATTTCTCCCGCACAAAGCATCTATTGCTGAACCCTTACACAGACTGTTAGACAAAGAATCCCCCTGGCATTGGGGACCCAAAGAAGCCCATGCCTTCAAGGCAGTCAAATCCTTACTCACATCTGATGCAGTTTTAATTCAATATGATTAACGACTTCCCCTGATCCTAGCTGCTGATGCATCCCCCTTTGGGATTGGGGCTGTTCTGAGCCACAGGCTTCCCAGCGGTTCCGAGGCACCAATTGCTTTCTTCTCTAGGACCTTCTCTACTGCAGAAAGGAACTACAGCCAAATAGATAAGGAGGCCTTGGCTGCAGTAGCTGCAGTAAAAAAGTTTCATGAATTTTTGTTTGGGCACCATTTTGAACTTATAACTGACCATAAACCACTCCTGGGGCTATTATCAGGTGATAAGCAAACCCCACAGGTACTATCACCTAGAATGACCAGGTGGACTTTGTTCCTGGCCGCTTATTCATTCAAGTTGGTGCATCGCCCTGGAAAAAACTTGAGTCACGCCGATGCCCTTAGTCGCTGCCCCCTACCAGTTCCAGTCGAAGACCCAGCACCTGTTCATGCCATTTTTGAAGTTAATGAACTTAAATTGCTGGTTACAGCTGAGGACATTGCTGCGCACTCAAAAAAAGACAGAATAATTGCCCAAGTTATGGACTGGGTGGGAAGGGGGTGGCTGGAAACGCAATACACTGCTGACTTTGCTCCTTTCAAAACCCATAAGCAGGAATTGTCGAAACTACAAGGATGTCTGTTGTGGGGGACAAGGGTAGTCATCCCAGCCACTCTTCGTGTACCCATCCTGAAGGTACTTCACGAGGGCCACCCGGGCATCGTAAGGATGAAGGCTCTGGCCCGCAGCTACGTTTGGTGGCCCTGCATGGATGCCCAAATCTCCAGCTGGGTAAGCTCATGCCAACCTTGCCAAGAAACCAGGGCTGCCCCACCAGCAGCTACGCTTACCAAGTGGGAGAGTGCTAGTGGTCCTTGGTCTCGCCTGCACATCGACCTGGCTGGACCAGTACATGGCAGGACCTTCTTGGTTGTAGTAGACTCTTACTCCAAATGGATAGACTTGGCCCTACTACCCTCGACAACCACTCAAGCAATTGTTAAGGCTCTGACCCGCCTCTTCGTTACCCATGGGCTCCCTGACACGCTGGTGTCTGACAATGGCCCCCAGTTCACGTCATGTGAGTTTAGCATGTACGTTGCCAACTTGGGCATCAGACACATCCTTACAGCCCCCTTTCACCCCGCTAGCAACGGGATGGCTGAGAGGGCAGTCAGGTCAGCAAAAGAGGCACTTGCCAGGTTTGGCCAGGAAAACTGGCACTCCAAACTGTCACATTACCTCCTGAGCCAACATACGACGCCATGCACCGCTACAAATAAATCCCCTGCCGAGCTCTTGATGGGGAGACGCCTTAGGACCACCCTGGACAGGTTGCACCCCCACTACTGCCCAGACACCCCTTTAGGATCTGACAGTTTGGTCAGGGACTTTGCCCTGCATGACCTGGTGTACACCAGGAATTATGCAGGGGATCCTCTGTGGGTACCAGGTCAAGTTGTGTCAGTCACAGGTCCTAGATCCTACCGGGTCCTCCTGGAAGATGGACGCCTGTGGCGTAGACACGTGGACCAGCTCAGAAGGCGATGGAGAAGCACAACTGATACCAACCCAGCCCAACCTCCTAGCACCGAGGACTCACTGCCGGTACCAGCCTACCCAGACGGAAGCTCCCTGCAGGATCCGATCTACCCCATCGACCAAGAGAGTTTTCTGGAGGGCCCGAGCTACCAACAAGGGACACCGAACCAACAGCCAAGCAAACCTGTCTGCCGGCCAGACCAAGCGACTCGCCAAGGTCAGCCCGAACAGGGGGACTTACCTAATTCACAGAGCACCACACCGGACCGAGCCCACTCCCCAACAACCTCCGAGACGATTCCTGGGGGAAAGGACTTGACGCCAGCCAGCAGCTTGCCCGGGTTGCGACGTTCTTGCCTCCAGCGCAGACAACCAACTTACCTGAAGGACTACGCATGCTCCCAGCTGGGGGAAAGGAGTGTTATGTCTTTGGGACTGGTTGGAGTCCCCAACCAGGTCCATTGTTTGAGCGGGAGCACCAGCCGCTCCCATTGGCTGGCACCGTTTGACAGCCGGCTATAAAAGGCGGCTGTCGAGCAGTGCCAGCCCCGTTGCCGCCAGCTAACCTGCCTAGTTAGGAGGCAGACGCGGCAACCCTTTATTCATTGCAATAAAGCCTTTTTACGTTTCACTCTGGCTCAGCCTCGTTCCTCCGCCGCTCCACAACAGTAGGCATCTGTACCTCATAGTAATCCTCACAACTCAGTGAGATTAAAGTAAGCTTTAAAAAAAACACTTCTTGGCTAACAGTTCATTTCCTGGTTCCCCATTTAACAATGCTTCTACCAGAAATATTATTTAATGCAAATTTTGCAACATGTCAATTTTATTGCAAATTTTGGTTTTTATTTTTAAAAATATGATATATGAAATGAGTCAGAGTTACAACTGGGCCAAATATTACAGATATCAGTAAAAATTTTGAATTAGTCCTTGTGACTGATGCTAACCAATATAGTGGCCTTAAATGCTTGATTCTGGACAATTACAGTTTCAGAACTATCTATCAGTTTAACCAAAAGGAAGAGATAATGTAACTTGCAGTAAACCAGGGTTCCTCAATCCATGGCCCACTACTGGACTGTAACCTGCTTGGAACTGGGCTGCATGAGTGGCTGACTGGCATGTGGTTGTGCATGCAGCTCAACCTGCTTGAGTGGTGGCCCAGCGCATATGTGCATGTTGGCTCTCCACTTGCACAGGCTGGTTCTTCTCTCTTCCCTCCCCATTGGGCCACCAAGCCATAAAGGTTGGGGACTGCTACAGTAAGCAACCTCTGTAGAGTTATACATCTCCTTCACCTTATTTAGTTGGTATAATATTTTAATGTATTCTATATAACAACTTTAGTTGCTACTATACTTTTATACTTTTATCTGTATAACCACAAATATACCACTACCAAAATTTGATATCTTAGTAGAGGATCTTAGTAGAGTAGAACCTAAAATGTGTGATGAGACTTCTGAGAAGTACAGGTATATTCTTGATATGTGTGATGAGATTTCTGAGAAGTACAGGTATATTCTTGATATATTCTATGCCCTTGAAGTCACCAGGAATTGGATCATTTCCAAAGCAACCCTATCCTGATTTTAACACAAATAGTTCCTATTTTATTTATTTAAAGCAGAAATAATTTGTATGTTTACTTTTTAAAATAGCTTATTCACTTTTGTTGGTGGAGCGTGTCTCCATAATTAAATCATGTGTCCTGACTTTAGTGGCATATGCCATGCCTCCTGAACCCACTTTTTGCATTCTTGGAAAGAATGTATAGAATTTCCTCCCCATTTTCATTGGATAATGAAACATTTTAAGGAACTTTGTGTTGGGCTTCTTATTAAATGTACCTTGTGTTATTTTCATGACTATGTTGGCCGTTCTGTTTCAAAATGGTTTCAGAGAATTCTATTGCTGAACTTCATAAATTCTTAAAGATAAGTCAAATGTGTATATTACTTATTAGTGTATATTTTGCTCAAGTTTAATAACCTTATTCACTGTTTGTTTGAATCATCACCCTTCCTCTTGTTATAGATTCATCTGCTGCAAGTTGACTCTTTCCTGCCACACCCCATTCCAAAACAAAATAAACTTGTCCTTCTGTCTTGAATCTACACTTCAGGCTATTTGATTTCTAAGCTACTGTTATGCTGGAATGTTTTAATATAGTAATTACATTGATGACTTCTATTGCAATCTTTCCAAATTTTCTATTTTAAAAAATTTTTCATACTGGGAAATATTTTAAGGAAGGAAAGATGGAATAGCTATTTGATCTAGTAGTATGCTGTATCTCTGGAAGTGTCCTAACTTTAACTATTAGTGGTGTTAGCTAAATAAATAGTTACTATTAAAGGCTGAGTACACTTGGTAGCCTGCAATATACCTCTATTCTGAATTTTAAAAATAATCTTGCATGGTCTTATCAGTGGTGGGATTCATCAGTTTGCATCGGTTCAATAGAACTAATACCTAATTTTTTGTCCAGTTTGGCAAACCGGTTATGAGAAATCCATGTTTTCAGAAACATGTCTGGTTTTTGTTCAACTTCCTTCCAGGCAGGAAAAAAAACCCTCCCCAAAGTCCAAGATAGGAACAATGGAAACTAAATGGAGACCACATAACTCAGTCAAAAACTACTGTGTTTCCCTGAAAATAACACCAGGTTTTTTGAAAAGACCCATTAGGTTTTATTTTGGGGGGATATCTTATGTTTCAGCAGATGGTGGGCCAAGGCCTGCACATGAGATGGCAGCCCAGGGCCAAAGTGCCAACGAAGCACCACAGGGTCGGGGAGGGTGCTAAAGTGAACGGGCATCCGGCCTGCAGTGCCCATGCTGGCTACCCCTTCCTGGCCAGAGCTGGATGCTGTTGCATTTAAGTACTGGTAGATGCTGGTCTTCCCTCTGGTGGGCCTGGGCAACTGCTGGAGAGAGATGCACCCAGATGTCCTTGCTTCCCCCAAACATTTCTTTGCTAACCTGATTTTCAGGTCTGTTGCATTTCTCCATCGCATTTCTCGCTGTCGTGTGCAGGAAAGCAAAAGTTTGTGGGCCTAAAAAAAAAGTTCATTCAATCAGTTCCAACTTCTCATGAAAAAAATAAGATCTCACAAAGTTTTTTTTAGTCCCACAAACTTTTATTTCCCTGCACATGACAGAGAGGGGAAGCGATGGCATCTGGGCGGTGGGGCAGTGGGGCAAGCTCCACAGCGCTGCACTGCAATAGAGAAATGGGAAATGGAGCAGCCGGTGCAAGAGAAGGAGGAGGGCGCTTTTCCTCTTTCTTCTCTCTGCTCCTCCTCTTTCCTCATACCGGTCTCTCCATTTCCCATTTCTCCATTGCAGCACAGCAACCAGGATCCAGGCAGAGAACCAGTTGTTAAATTATTTGAATCCCACCACTGGGTCTTATATGTATGTTTTATTTTTAAAAGAGTATTGCTTTAATGATTATTGAAGATGATTTTAATTGTTCTGTTTTTATTGTATCCTGTTCAGAGTAATATTCATGAAATGGGCAGCTACATAAATTTAATAAATAAATTCATAAAACACAGAATCATAGGCTGGAAGAGACCTTGGAAGTCTTCTAGTCCACCCCACTTCAGAAGGAAGCAGCTTTATCTCAATCAAATGGTTGTCCAGTCTATTTTTGGAAACCCCCAGTAATGGAGCACCCACAACTCTTGGAAGCAAGCTATTTCATTGATCAAATGTTCTCCCTGTCAGAAAAGTTATCCTTAGGTTGGATCTCTGTTTAACAAACTTTTACTCTTACTTCTTGTTCTGCCCTCTGGTGCCTTAGAGAATATGTTAATCTGTGATGGCCCTCAAGTACTAGAAGACAGTTAGCATGTTCCCCCAAACCTTCTCTTCATTAGGCTAAAGAATATTCACTTATAAAGATGTTAATCAAAGAGTCATCTTGGCCCCAATGTTATTTTACATTTATATCAATGACATCTCAGGATTCCTCCATTACACTGATCTTCACATGTCAAAGATACAATAGATATCAACATCCTTGTTCTGATAGTGTACTCCCAAGTAAGACTGAGAAGATTGATAGGAAAATTTGACATCTATTGTGTCTCTAATTCTTTGAACATTAAAAAAAAACCTTCTAAATTCAAAGTGGTGGTTTTTGGAAAAAAAATGGGCCAAATACATCTGGCACTTGTATGGGGAGTCTAAAGAGAAGACTCTCCCATATTTATGGATATTTTAAATGGATACTTGAGATAACTACTTCAAAGTTTAGTAAAGGCCATAACAAGCTCTAAAATTCTAACTAAATTACTCAGTTAAAACCACCCAAGCACTGTGAACTCCATTTTAAATATGTACAAGGCAAACATTGCACTATATGGTGCAGAATTGTGGACCGTATCAGGTTGTTGATTCAGTACTGTGGGATAGCCCTTACATTAGTAAGATTTCAGCAGCTGGATTTTATGCTTAAATATGAATAAATCAATCAAATACCATATGTTGGGAGAGTATGTATTTGTGAAGCACCGGAAATAGAAAACATTGTGCATATATTGCCCAGCAAGGGTGCAGTATTTACAGTCACTACTTAACAGAATTATAGTTTGGGACTGTAACAATTATTTTTTCAAGAGAGGCATGGTGGCTCAGATGCTGGTGAAGGTTTATATTTTGGTAGTTTAAGTCCTACCACCATGTGACAGAGTGCACCCCTATCACTTGCTTCAGGTCTTGCCTACCTACCAGTTTGAAAGTATGTAAATGCAAGTAGATAAATAGGAACCACTTTGGTGGGAAGAAAACAGTGTTCTGTGTTTTGCCATATGCTTTGCACTGCAGCATGATGTCATGCTGACCACATGACCATGGAAAAGTGCTGGCTCAATGACTTAAAGAAATGGAGATGAGCACTGCACCTTAAAGTCGGTTACATTAGCAGAGTAAATTCTGCAGGGACACTTTTATCTTTATCTTTTATTTTTTCAAGACACAAGCACATGCTGTATATAGTCATTAAAGGCTTAGGCTCAGGGTTATTCAAGCTGAGAATATATTTCATAGAACCAGAGTTGGTATTCAGTAGGTTTTGACCAGTTCTGAAGAACCGGTAAGGAAATTTTGAGTAGTTTGGAGGACCGGCAAATACCACCTCTGACTGGTCCTGCCCCCATCTATTCTCTGCCTCCCGAATCCCAGGTGATCATCTGGGTCTCCTTTGTTGCCCTGCACAAGAGTGGGATGGGGAGGGAATGGGATTTTGCAGTAACCTTCCTCTGGAGTGGGGTAGGAATGGAAATTTTACAGTATCCTTCCCCTGCCATGCCCACCAAGCAACCCCATGCCCATCAAGCAACACCCACAGAAACGGTAGTAAATTTTTTTGAATCTCACCACTGCATAGAACATGTCGGGGTTGCTTGTAAAGTTAATGCTTTGACCTGAACTCATTCTGTTTTGTATTGCATTGTGCCAGTTATAACAGCTTCTTTAATTTTCTTTTCCTAAAAAGCTCATTGATATATGAGGGAAGTTTTCTAGTATCCCTTTATAATAAGTTTGGTTCATGAATCAAGGTTGAGCTAGATACAGCTTAGTTATAATAATTCTCTCTGGTAACCTTCTATTTGTATGTATTGGGAGGATGGGGAACAATATCATCATGTTCCATGGCTCTTTATCATGAAAGAAGTGTCATCCAAAGAAGTTATTGGCAAAAGTCAATAAGTTCCTCCTTCATCTGGCTCATGAAATGTAGCTGCTGATCTTGGAGGTTTGGAGTTTGAGGGAAAGCAAATAAGATGTATAGCAGAACTTTTGTATTCTATAATTATTGTGGATTTAATTTATTTTAATTCTTCTGGCATAGGAGCCCAATGCTAAGAATCAGTTTTGTTCAGCATAAGGCATAGCTGCTATAAGGAGCTGAATGATTTTACTAGTGAGTTATTTGTTCAAAGACAATTCAGTAGCTATATGCTGGATCTTTTCTAAATAGATAAGGTAGAAATGTAACAAAAATGGAATACAGTAGGAAATAATACCAGTAGGAAATTCATTACAGATCAATTACATCTTTAAGAAACAGTTATAAGAACATTAAAAACCCCTTGGAAAATGGGAACTATTTCAGCTTTATGAATGAAATGTGTCCATGGACCCTAGTGCTTAGAATTCTGTGGCTTGTCTCTATTTTGCTCTTCTATATCTGCTATTACTATAAAACTAAATTTCAATTACTTCCACATTGTCTGGATGAAGACCAATAACATTTTTCTTCCCTGGCCTCCTTCACTATTATTGTTTCAAATCTTATAATCTCTAGAGTTTCAGATTTGGGAATAAATATATGTTCTTCACCTCTGTCTTGCTCAGGAGATAAACATATTTGGATATTCAAGAGAGTTTTTTAAATTTGGAAACATTTTGTAATTTGTTGCAACATATATTTGCTTTAGGGATTAAAATGTATAATCTTGTTTCCAAGAGCATATTTTCTTCAACTCTTTTATGGAATTATATGAATATTTGCCATGGGGAACTCAAAATATTATTTCAGTAAAAAAGATCATATGATCTCTCTTGTTGATCAGTATTCCCTGATTAATTAGATTGTATTTTTCTTAAAAAAAAACATATTAAAATTAGTATTTCCCAGAGATGTCAGTTTTAGATGCAAAATGAGGAGACCTTATTTGAAACTGTAGCTGAGTCTTGGATTAAATAATTCATGCCTCATTCCAGTTTTGGAACATGATAGTTCTTGTGAAATGTCCAAGTGTTGCTACAAATATTGCAGAATGGAAATAATAACTTTTTAAAGTGAATGAGATGAAGAGTATAAATAACATTGCTAATAACTATATAGGAGTGATTAATAAAATATTATTGATTATATTAAGATTAATATTTCCATTTATTATAATTTCCAGCTAATTATTTTCATTTGTTATATGTATTTTTTGACTTTTTCAGCTAGATGCCCTCTGGATGTCTTGGGATCGTAATGTCCATAACTCTTGGTCTAGCCCAGTGGTGGCTAAACCTTTTGGGCTCCTATGCCAAAAATTGTGCACGCACTCATGTGCACATGCTCCGCATGCCAGCACCCAGAAGGTAATGCGCGCGTCCCTATGCCCCCTGTGCATGCATGCACAATCCTCCCTGCTGCCCCCTTACCTGCACTGCACCTCACAGCTGATTTTCACAGCTGATTT
Source organism: Pseudonaja textilis (assembly GCF_900518735.1). The sequence goes on along the minus strand of NW_020769319.1, from coordinate 2,184,061 downwards.
TGGCCTCCCAGAGGCTTGAGGAAAGCCTCTGTAGGTTTTTCAGAACAAATAATAGGCCCATTTTGTCACTTCCGGTATTTCTGGAAATACAGGAAGTGATGAAACGGGCCTATTATTCATCCTGAAAAGCCCGCAGAGGCTTTTCCCCAAGCCTCTGGGGGAAAAAAAGGCCCCAAACCAGCTGAAAATCAGCTGTGAGGTGCACATATGCGCAGTGAGGTAATTTTGCCTGTGGCTCGTGTTGCGGCACAAATAGTTCTGCATGCCACCTGTGGCATGCGTGCCATAGGTTTGTCATTACGGGTCTAACCATTGGATTTCTAGGAACAAGAGTAAAAATCAGTGTCTAAAATTCGTAAACAGGGACATGCTGAAGCTTAATTCAGTTGAGATAGAAGTATCGATAATAAATAGGAGAAACAGTTCAGTATCTTCTGGATATTCCTTCTAAAAGAAGAAATAGCAAGTTTTATTTCTGAAAATGTAGAGGAAACTGTGGACAGAGCTGTTTACCCAGCATTTCTAGTAGGCTAATATGAACCATTTTGTTAAATATTTTATGTGTTTTGGTTACAAGCAGATCATTTTAATGTGCGACTTTAATAAATAATACTTTATTCTTGTACAAAGGTCTATAATATTTATTTGGCACAGTAGTTACCTTGATCACAAAAGGCTTTCATGTTTGAGTAATGCAGCATCAATAATGTATTGACTGAAACTTAATTATCTAACTATATTTTCCAAGAATTATATTAGTTGCATTACTCCCAATTTGTTTTGGGGTCATGTCAGAATGCTGATTGATTGTTCTTATTTTTGGAATTGTTTCATCTTAAACGTTGTGGGCTTTATGATAACTGGAAGGGACTTTTTTACATACAGCTCCACTCTGTGAGGACAATTCAGGATAATATGTTAAAATCAGTGGAAATTCATAAGTTATCAGATCTACATATCTCAACTAGTTAAATTTACATTTTGATGTTTCTGAATGCTCTCTTTTGTGTTCCATAATAATAGAAAATGTCCACAAGAAGAAAATAATTGAGCTACAATCATTCTCTATGATTCTTTTTATCTTTGGACAAAACTTTTTTTTAACTGAGAAGCTATTCAAAAGGATCCTTCTTAACTTCTGGCTAGAAATGAAAATTCATTTTACTCTTGAGTCTGGTTTATATGTATGTCCAAGTAACATGTTGAGTTCTGACATAAAGAATTCTATTTTCTGTAAAGAATGCCATTTTCCCAGATGTGCTATTTGAAGCAATTCATCTGTGGGTATAGTTATGTAGATCAACAGGACAAACCACAGTAATATAAATATATGATATACCAATATGTTACCATGTTGTAGACAGACTATTATAACAGCCAAAAAATGTAAATACTATCTGAGATCAATTATTCCCAAGAGAATAAAATTTGAGGAAATTGTCGCTGCATCAGTGGTACCAGCTGTTGCTGTACTGCTGCTGCAGTCATGTGATCTTCATTTTCAATTTTCTGTGATAGTTTCCCAGCCAGTCTTGCAATCCCTTCTTCCACCCCCCATCCAGCATCAAGGAATTGACTCAGCATGCATCTGTTAAAGAAGCAACAACATAAAATACATGAAGAAAGGCCGAATATTTTTATTGTTTTACAGTATGTAAAACTTATTTGAAGGTGCTGAGTAGCAAAAGATTTAACAAGATGTAAGCATAGACATAACTGGGAAAAATGTGTTATAAGCCTATACAGAAGGACTTGTATTCTGTGATCTGTAGAGAAAAAAATATAGAGATTTCATCAAAGAAATACAAAAGTTCTACATTATTATACATAAAAGAATACTTAGGTTTTTAGGTAGAAACTAATGAGTTAAAATGTCAAACAAAATGTTTTCTGCTTTTATAGTAAAGATACAATCTTTATTTAGGAAAACTGTAAATAGTATTCAGAACTATTTGACATGATGAATGAAAGCTGTCTTAACTATTTCCCATTTGCAAGTACAGAATAGTAAAGTTTGAGGGATTTGGGATTCTTCTGAGACTTGCTAAATGCAATTTGACCACCATTTTAGCAAAAACAAATTTTCTTTCATGTGTGGTTTAGTTTGAGCCCACTTATAATTTCCAACCCTATATTGGAAATAAAACCTATAGTGCTATCATTTGAATACACATTTATAGAACTGCACTAGTAATTCATTGTTAGCTCCTCTCTACCAAATTAGACAGTACCTTGAAATGGATCAGAATTTTGGAGGAACTCAGCCAGTAGAAATTTTAACTGAAAATTTACCAAATGCTAACAACTAGGAATGTATTTACTGAGAACCAGATGTATTGTGAAATACTCTCAACTTGAAATCCACTCACTCCAGGTTCAGGTCCAGATTTAAGGGGGGTGGGTTTGCTAGACAAACATTGTATACCATTTTTCGAAGTCCCTAGGGCAACAGTGTTAATAGACTTTAGTTGTGCTACTTCCAGTTTTATTTGCTCTGCATTTTACTAAACTTCCTTTAATACTGAATCAATTTCCACTTATAAACAATAGATATTTATAACTGATATTCTTGAGGGCTGATGAAAAGTGCATAGAAAAATAAGTATAAGACAAATTCAAGACCAAGCATTTTTATCTAGATATAAATGCTTTAAAAGCACTGTTAAAATGTTGTCATACATTGTTTTATCAGGGGAATATTGCTATCCCAGGATCTCATTAAATGTTCCAGTATGTCAATGTGAAATCTTCTCAACATTATCTCCCAGACCTTCCAAATGGTGCAGAACAGCCAAGGAGGCTAATAATACAAAACATCATTGTCTTCCAACTTCCAGATCCTCTAAAAACCAATCCAATTCCCTGTTAATAAATAAAAATACATGTTACTTGTCCCCATATTCTATGGCTGGAAGATAGTAATCTATTTTAGTTATAGTAGGTATAATTTCTTCTTTTATGCATAAATTCTTTTTGATTGCTGAATCTAAAGTCATGAGTAAAGAAGCACATCACATTATTTCTTCTTCTGGTTTTGATACCAACTTTTAAAAGATAGATTATGTATACCCAGTCATTTCTATTGTTATCAGTGTTCTAATGTATGTGAAATTTAAAAGAAGTATTTATAAGAAAAATCTATAACATATGCCCAATCCAATGCTAATCAAGCTCTCATAATTGTGCACTTCCAAAACTCCCCCTTTGCACATTTGGAAAAACACTAGTTCTTTCAGCAGACTTGGTAAGCTATGACTATTATCTATTATTCCTCTCTAACAAACCCATAGTTTCCCTGAGGTTCTGGAGTATCAGGAAATAGCTGCACATGAGAACCGCATATGAGAATAAACTATCTTACCATTTTATCCAAATGGTGGGATATCTGAATTACTCAGAAAGCACAGAATATACTCCCCAGCCTTTTCTCCTGGTATATTTTCTCCTTTTCTATTGATTTTCCTGCTATAAACTACTTCTATCAGCCTTCTTCATTAAATGTGATTTATTGTTCTACTTCATTCTGAGGGCTTCCCTCATTGTAATTCATGGAGAATGACCAATGTGCAGGCATGATACAACTAGGTAACTTTAAATTTAATGGTCTGACAGAGGCCTTTATTTGATCAGTTAGTCTAATTGTATTACCTCAAGAAATGCCACACATTGCCACAGTGATATATGTTTTCCTTCACTTCCAAATCTCCCTCCATATGTGATAACTGTTTCTTTGTTCCTGGTATGAAGAATAATATAAATTGCATACTTTTATCATATATAATTGTTGTATTATAATTAGAACCCCATTGAGGTAAAAGTTACTATAAATTTTATATCTACCTATTTCAAAGCAAGCAAAAAAACTACTTGTTTGTTAAGACTGGTACAAGATTCTGAATATGTGCATTTTAAACTTTCTTTAATTATTATTATAATTCATGGTTAAAACAATGAAATGGAATTTTGTTTATCTTGAGATTTTTTTAGACAAAGCACGTTTGCATTGTAAAAAAAGACCACATGTTTAAGTTTAAAAAAAGGCAAATGAGTCTGACTGCATTCTCCCATTTATCTATATATTGGTAAAACTTTTCCTCTCATAACTTTTAATTGGTGAAATGCTGCATCATAGGGCAACAAGCTTTATGGAAATTGAAACACTGGAACAGTTTTAAAGATGCTGATTATGTATTTTATAATTATCTGAGGCTGAATGGGAAAAGCACAGTCTATTTGTAAAGGTTAGGAAGTTAGTAATAATCTGTTTCAGCTTTCACTACATATAGCCAAATTATTTGAAACTGTGGCATTTGGTCTCAATTTTAGGAAGGAAGAAAATCTAATATTTCCAAAATATTACATAGGTAATGCAATCTTTTAAGATGATATTTCTTGCAAAGTAAAAATTAGCACTGATTTGATTCAGCTATTAATAGGATTATTTTTTAGCTTTTTTCTTTGGGGGGTGATGGGAGTAAGGGCTGATTTTTGATAAGGAAAATTCAAAGATTACTAGAATTTGATACTAATCTTTGCTCCATTGTAAAATCAGTGGGAACAGAATGCTGAGATATGCTTCCAGCAGAACAAAATTTTCTTACTACATGGTGTTAGCTTTTTACACTTTCACTGAATTAGAACAAACCTGTAAATCAAATGGGAATAGAAATTCGTATCTTAAAAACACTATAAAAACATCAGCCTAAAATGATTGTAGTCTCTCTTGTTCTACATGAAATATCTAACCAGTGTTATATAATCAGCACATTCTTCTTTGTTGTTGTAAAAAAGATATAGGCAAAAGACTGGAGTGCACAACGCCAGCTGCAGACGAAATCCCTAAAGGAATACCAAACAGGTGGTTTGAATTCTATTGACAGGTGTTGCTAGTTCTTGTGTCAAGGACAGCTGGTTTTCTATCTCTTACACTGATTCTAGAAGTGAAATTTCTTGTTTGGAAACAATATTCTAGCCAAAGAAGTGTGTTTCTGACACTGTCTACTTCTTGGTCTCATCAGATGCTCATCATGGCTGTCATGACACTATTTCTTCTTTCTAAATTGTTAGGCGGCACCTCACATCCTACTTGTGGACTAATTAGATTTGTTTTGGCTTCCTTGCATTTGCTTGCTCAAAAATCCAAATGTTTGTATCAAATGTTTGAACTTTAAGTTCAAACATTTTTCAGTTGGAGTCACAATGTAGGCACGTGGAAAATTTCCATCTATGTGATATTTATGAGATTGCTGTTAAAGTATGTTATTAAAATAACCTTGGCAGAAATAGAAAGAATTTTGAAAAAAGAGGTATAATAAATTATAGAAGTATACTGTGCTTTCTGGAAAAAGGATATGGGCCATTGAATGCAGTTTGTTTTTTATTATTTTTTTGTTTATATAAATATGGATGGGTAACACTACTACATAAGAATATTTGTGAAAACTGCTGTCTTGTATTTTCTTGATCCATTCTTCTGCTGATCTTTGCTGGTTGCTAAATCTTTTCCTTATTGATTGTTACCAGGGAGATATCACATTCCTTTTCTAGGCAGAAATAAAGCAAAATTACATCTATCAGTGCTATGGTATCCCTTTCTCTTCATTGACCAGATAGGAGCAGGGAAAGGTTCAAGTAGTGATGCCACAAATGAAGGAATTTTTTTCTACATATTCGAAAAGAAAAAAGGGATACTGGGATATTTGACAGCATCTCTAAATTTTCCTTTGTGTATAACATACTTTTAAGAAAATGACTAAGAATTAAAACAATGCACTTTTACTGATAAAAGCCATCATAGAATTAGGAGCCAGAAGATATATTTAAAGAACAACCGTGCTACAAAATTTTGTTATCATATAACCATATCAATAAATTCTGGTTTTAGCCTTGAACAATGGTCCACCACAGTGAATAACATTTAATGTGAACTGATATATATTTTCAGCATATTAATAAAAATGCAAACATGAAAAGACACACAAATCAACTTCATTATTACTAGGCATAAATAAGTAAGAGATTAATTAGTTGGAAGGATTTGAGAATGTGTGCGCAATTTGCACAATAATGAATTTTTTAATCTAGGGCCATAAAGAAATAAAAATTGCTATATATTTTATTGCTATATACAGTATTTTAAATTTTGGACTAATTATGATTCTTGGTTCTAGAAATCAGCCACTGTGAAATAGGACTAATGGCTCCAACTATTACAGCATTTTGTCTTCAATAACTTCCAAATGGATTATTGTTGAAGTTCACAAATAGAACACAAATAGAACACCATTTTGAATTCACTTTCTCTATAAATGTGAGTCAAAGGTTTCTTATATTTTTAAAAATATGGTTTCATTTATATAAAATTATATAAACAGAAAAGAGTTTGCTGGGTTGTAGTTTCCCAAGCAAGTTGAAAATGTGCCATATATGCTGACTTTACATTGAGGAACATGTCATACTTTTCAATTATACAAATTAAATTGTGCTCTCCATTTCCTCTTCCAGGTTTAATATATTGTGTAAGTAATTCCTAGTTGCCTTTGTCTTTTCAAATGGCTGACAGATTCAAAGATATTATCTTGAACTTTCCTCAGGGGACAATTTCCCAACATTATTTAACAATGCTGGAAATATGTGAAAATAATAAAAATTGCCCAATATAAAATAAAATATTCCAAAACACATATTGTAACATGGGCAAAAATAATTAAATATTATTAGAGTTCAAGTAAATAATATCCATCATAATGTCATACTCAGATTGTTTGTGTAGCAATGAAATATATGAATATATGGTGGCAGCTAAGGATGACTGCAAGTCATAGGGTTATTCCATCAAATAATTTAGATAACTATCTATACACAATTTGTATCAATTTATTATTAAAAGACTTTATATTTATCAGAAGTTTGAAGCAAAGGTTTTCTCTGTCAATCATTACCCTTTTGAATTTGGATGCTTAATATTTTTACTTGTTTAATACTCCGGTGTCCTATCATAAATTTAGGGTGATGTGTACTATTTCTTTATTGTCTTACTTGGATACATGAGATGATATTTTAAGTTGCTCAGCTCAGTATGAAAATTTTCTTTTTTCACGTCTTGCAAAGTAAGAGTAATATGAATGGCCATAGTGTAGGAAAAAACCACAAATGCATTAACTTTGGTTTTCTTCTGTTTTTATGTGTTAAAATGTTTTTAACCCCTTTTAATATTTTATATGGAAGCAGGGTTCTAAACTGATTAAATAAAGCCTAAAATGTGCCAGGGAGATCCCTCCATGCCAATTCTTAGAAGACCCAGAAGCATGGGAAATTCTGTTAAAAGTTATATTGTTGTCATGAAAAAAATCAGCATGGTCCTACATGAGTTTAATTTATCCTAACATCTCATAGAGGCATTAGGGGTTGTGTGGGTTGAATAAAAAAATAATGCTTTGTCCTCCATATATATAGTTTAAACTGTCTCCTGCCACCCTAGCAGTTCAAAAGCATGCAACTATGGGTAGATAAATAGGTACTACTTTGGTGGAAAGGAGATAGTGTTACATGCACCCAGCATATAGTCTTGCTGGCCACACAACCATGGAAGTATCTTTGGACAACGCTGGTTCCCTCGGCTAAGAACTGAACACGACTGAACAGGAGAAATCTTTCAGTTTCCCTATTACTGTCATTTGCTACACATTTCTGCTAATGATAGACCAGCTTCTTTAAGCTGTCATGAATGAATTCCAAACTTTCTCTCTTCAGTCAGATTTTGACAGTCCTTTCCATTTCCTTATTTAAGTCACCTGGATGCCCCAGAGGAATTTCTTCAATTTTGGGAAAAGGTGGAAGTTGTATGGTGCCAAGTCTAAATTGCATGACATCAACTTTACAATTCTCTCTTGAGTAGCTTGTGAGCTTTGAGATCTAGTGTTATCATATTGCAGCAAAATTGCTTTTGTACTTCTGAACTCTTTAAAAATTATCATAGTTTTAAGTGTTGTGATATAGTTATCTGTATTGATAGTATTGCTAGGTTCAATTAAATCCATGTGAACACTATCTTTATTTCCAAAATTGTAACTATGAGCTTTTGAGTTGAAGCACAAAATTTGAATTTATTAAGTTTTTGAATGCAAAAAACGTATGAGTGTGCCCAATTGGAGAGGCTCATACTCAAAATCAATGAGAAGGAGGACACAGATTATTTTAGGATATGAGATAAATGGTACAACTGGGTAGACTGTAAAGGGAAAACATGTAAATGAACTCAAGAAACAAATTATATTCAGCTGTCTATATGAAATATAAGAATAACAAAGGTGTTAAATCCTCTTTTCTTCTACATTATTATTATTAGCATTATATATTCACTATATCTTTTTATTTATTATTTAAAAATTACGAATGCATTATTAATTAATAAATAGTTATAAACCAACGAGAAGATTAGTAGAGTATTGTGAGTTACTTAGTGATTAAGATGTGATAGTAAATGGACATGTGAGAAGTATCAGTAATGACTATTAGGACGTATCAAATTTGATATCAAATGTAAAGAGGAATGTGTTATGTATACACTATTGGTTTTGTATTTTTAAATTTGTATATTTTTAATTCTTGTAAATAAAGCTTTTTTAAAAAGTTTTTGAATGTGAAGCTTTGTGATGATATTTCATGGGCTAGTGCTTCATTTCTGGGTCATGATGATGAATCCATGTTGTCAGCTGTCACAATGCTTTAAAGAAATTTCTTGCCTTGGTTTCTGTAGCACAATTACTATCTAATTCAATCTTGAAGTTTTCATCTGTGCTGTCACTTTGACAGTAACTGGTGTTGTACAACCATCTGATGCTATATAACATTGAATGTGACCTGCATGTTTCCATGAAACATCTACTTTGATGGCAACATTCCTTTGAGTAATCTATTGATCATTCTTGATCAGTTTATTAACCTTTCTCATTGGGAACTTGTTGCTTGCTGTCACAATTGTTTAAGTAATGTTTGGTCACACAAATTTACTCTTCCTGATTCACCATCTTTATCTCTTTTGGCCTAGCAACACACAGAACTCACACCATGCTATGAACAACCTGCATTTGATGATGAATTTTAATTGGAAGGATTTCTTTGTCAGTCAAAATTCAATGCTATATTGCTTAAAGTGCACTTACTCACTGCAAGTTTCCATTTTGCAAACAGCAACACATACTCCCACAGTGATTTCTCACCAACTGGAAAAAAAGAAGAGATTCTAAAGAACACATCAGAGTTTCTAGTATGTAAGTACAGCCATCTTTTGGTAACTTATAACATGGGAGGCATTACTTTTCATTTAATCTTTTTATATACATATTCATGGGCTTTTCTGCCATAGTACAACTTCTATTTGGACTCTAAATTTCAATTCTCATGTATGGGTTGCAAACATCAGGACAACCACTTGACACAGTAGCAAATAGAATTTTTAAATGCTATCAGTGGTTTGACTTTTGCAGCTCAAATATAGTAGGTTTATTACACTAATTGAGTTTGTTGAAAGTGGGGGCAAGACGTTTATATATTTATTCATTCACTTTATATAGATCATCTCAGATGCACGACTCTGGGTGGCTTACAACAATTAAAAGCTACAAAAAGAACAAAGTACAATCTTAAAACATATAAAAAAGCGTATAAAACCAAACACAAACTAAATAATAGAACCAGCAGCCAAATCTAAAAAGCAATCTATGGATGCATTGTTGCTCTCTGAGCTTGGTGTTTGCTTCCAGATATTTCATAAAACATCTGCAAGTGAACAACCAAGCTCAGAAAGCACCAAGGATTCTGTAGTTCAACCCTGAGCTACATCTTTTCTCTTCTAAAAATAATCTACATTCAGCATTCCATAAAAAATAATATACATTAAATATAACGATTGGTCCACTAATTGGAGAAAATGGCAAGGAGGTGACAAGCACATGGGAGAAAATTGAACTGCTTAATTCATTCTTTGCACCTGTCTTTACACAAAAGGAAAAAAAATAGTGCAACTTATCAATTGATTGTAGGGATATATGCCAAAATAGAGAAAAAAGATAGAAAAATACCTAAACATTAATGGATGGAAGATTATCAAAGAGAGATCTAACCTAGAATTAAGGAGAAATTTCCTGACAGTGAGAACAATTAATCAATGGAATGGCTTGCCTCTAGAAGTTGTAGGTGCTCCATTAGTGGAAGTTTTCAAAAAGAGATTGGACAGCCATTTGTCAAAATTGGATTGAGGTCACTTGCTTGAGCAAGAAGTTGGGCTAGAAGACCTCTAAGCCCCCTTTCATCTGTTGTTCTAATTCTAAGCTATTATAGAGGTTCTACTGCACATCTAGATTCCCATGCTTGGTCATGTACCTATATCCCTAAAATGCTGGTAATATTGGGCCTAAATGATCTCTGGGGAATCAGGGTGGGTGCCATGACAAAAAAGATACTCTTCCTGAGTCCTGCCAGATGACATTGTCCAGCTGATGGGACCCAGAACATGCCTCTCCTGCTACATCTAATTGGGGTAGATAGATGTAACCAAGGAAATATGGTCCTACAAATAGTTTACTGTTATGAAAGACTTTATAGATACTTACCAGCCTCTTGAATTGAACCTGGAAGCATACTGGCAAGCAACGCAGCTCATGGGTCAGAGGTCTAACATATGCCCTGTATAGAACACCCATGACTGCCTGTGCAGCTGTATTCTGCACCAGTTGTAGCTTTTTAGTTCTTCAAGCTAACCTCACATAGAATGCATTGCAATAGGCCATTCAGAAGGTGGCCTTTGAATGAGTTTGAGAAGAGCCTTCTGAATGGAAAGGGACTATCAAGTTTGAATTTGATGAGTGCCCTCTAGGGCAGCTCCCTTCCCTGCCTTCCCTATATTTTCCCTAATGGTAAGGAAAAAACAATCCTATTCTGAATATATTCACTGCATATAGAGGAAGCAATAGTTATATAAATTATTGTGAAGCTATATTGACAAATTGCTTTGGAGTCCATATGGAACTACTAAGAGGTAATTCCCTAGAATTCACTTCAAAATGATCAGATTAAACAGAGACTTAAATTACACTTGTTAAAACATTCTTTATCAAATATGTCTTTTAAACCTGTTTATGTTGATCAGGCAGAAATATGGATCCAATAATTTGTCTTTTCCCGTGATTTCCCATTCTCTTATTTTAGGTCAATGCATGCATGTTTTACCCATTGGTAAAAAAAGCCATTTTTTACTGTTTTTCTTAAAATAGTCATATTAAAGACTAAACTCAAAGCTCTTTATAGATAATGCTAACATTGACAGAATCTGACACAGAGCCTGGAAATTCAGGGCTACAGTTGGCATCTTTCTGAATTCAAACCACTCTGTTTTTTTTTTAATTTTCCACAGGAACATTCTTTCCAGCTTTAAATATGGATTTTTTAGTTGTTATTATAGCAGTTGTTTAATTGGTGTGCTTTTATTTTTACATTATTTATACTGTGCTTCCCTCTTTGAATTATTCTCACTTTAGAAAAAAAAAATTCTGAGGAGATCTAGACAATATCTTTCAATATTAGCACTGGTAAAGTAATTTGCCTTGATAAGGGACAACTATATCCTTGTTCAGTCTACCCACTCTGGAGATGAATGCAATGCAGTTTGTTCAGTCTAATTAAAGAGAAATTGGAAGTTTTAAATAATGGTAGGTAAAGATCCCTCAAGTTGAGCCAGAATTCTGATGCTCGTGTGGACCCATCCTATCATTTTCTTGACAGCAGCACAGAACTCATTTGCAATAACCTCCTTTTGAAGTGGCTTTACAACTCCCCAATCTTACCTACAGACCTGCATTTCTGGGAGATCTCTTCTTCAAGTACTACCCAGACCTGACTTTTCTTAGTTATTTTTAAGCAAAATCAGTCTGGAGCTTCTAGCTACTGTCAGCATTAAATTACAATTCTTAGCAAAATCTATCTCTTGAAACAAATAAGGTTATGCAAATATAGCTCTACCCCAGGGGTGTCAAACTCATGTCATCACAGTGGTGTCATGTGACATATAGGAACTTCCCCCCTTCACTAAACTGGGTATGGGCGTGGCCAGTGCGTAACACATCGAGCCCATGGGCCGGAAGTTTGACAGCCCTGCTCTAGCCTGAAAGCTCAGTTAGATTGCCAAGCTATGGATTATTTTCTAACATGTCCAAGTTTTTATTCTGAATTATTGTTTTCTACAATGACTAAAAGGCAACTCTAAACTTCTTCCCAATGTAAATACTGTTATTTTTCTTCTGAAAAGGGCATCACTCCCTTTAGCAATTAGCAGAAATCAAATGCTGTTCACACACACAAAAAAAGATCTAGTAATAGAAGTTTAGGGCACAATTTAAGTACACATATTTAAATATATGAAACAAAAAATAGTTAGAATTGAATTTATATTATTCTTTTAACTGTACTATATATGAAGTCAGGCTTTGAGAAAATCTTTCCTGTCATTAAGCTTTAAAAAATTCATATTGGAAACATAAGATCTTTCCGGTCACTTCTTGAAATGCCTGAATCTATAAGTGAATTTCACTTCTTTTTTATGTATTCATGGGAGTTTTTCTAGAATTAACTCCAGAATTTGCATTAGAGGCATGAAAAAGAGACACCACTTTGTCACCAATTCTTCCAAATCATAATTAAAAATAAGAATAATAATCCCATACTAAGTAATCTCCAAATCCCAAGAATTGTTTGACTTTCAAATGTAATTTTCAGTTTCCAACCTGGAAACAGTTTTATCTTTGAAATTAAAAACAATTGTGTTATTTTTAAAGCACAGCCTTTAATCGATTATTTCCAGCATTTATATCCATGCTGAAGATTCAGGATACCTCACTGCAAAATTGTGGACATTTAGGTTGCTACTGTATATGACAAGTTCCATTTTTATGAACTAAGGCATTCTCCAAGTAATTTCTGGGGACTTCGTGAATATATCTATTAATTTCCTTGACAGCAATTCTGCCATTGTCTTCTTTCAATATTATTAATACAGGTTTTTTTTTTTACTTTTCATCTAGGTTAGATGGAGTTTTTATATTTCCTAGAGATTCAGCCAACGCCAGTTCTGCTGAGCTTTCAAGGCCAGATAATCAGCAAGTTGTAGGTACTTCTGAGGCTCCATGTAAGGAGGGAGCTAAATATCTTGTGTCAGAAGACACTATCTATGTCAGAGTTTCCATTAGTCATTCTTTTCTATATTGGGATGTGTCCTCATCAGTGTGTATTGTGTCAAGTTCAATAATGTCTTCAGGTATGGATTCTTTTAATCTTAACTGTTGACAATGAAATGTACTTTTGAGTTGGGAGAGAACAATGCATCCCGTCTGGTGAAAATTTGTTCCTGTCTGTAGGAAGGCATTGCCTATCTCATGGGACAAGTGTTTCTTTCCAGACAATGCAAAATGCCCTCTCACCTTTCCTTAAAACTAAAGAAAGGAAATAGCACAGCTGCCAGCCAGAGATGAAGAGATGAAGAGGACAAAAATGTCACTCATTTAGGGCTAATAATTACCAGAAATTCTTGTTAATTGCAACTTAGCATTTTCCATTTTAATAGAATAACTATCCCATGACAAGTTTTTAAATTTTGAAAACTATTGTCCATTATCTCAAATCAATACATGTCTTATATTAGCAAGTAGAATTCCATAATGCAAAGTAATAAATAAGGCAGCTATCCTACAATGTTTATCTGTGTTTGTTTGACAAATCATTCAAATATTCTTACCAGGAAGGTACTGGTGTAGTTTCAGACAATAAAGTGACATCCTTTTTAATTTGGTTGCTTAATTTGTTGTAGGTTTTTGTTACACATGACAAATCTCAGCAATAATCAAGATAGGAAGCAGTAAGAAGAAGAGAAATCAAGATTCAGGTTATTTAATCCTGCACGAGAGAGGAAGTTTGATATATAGAAATGAAGTTCAACATTAGAGAGATTTTTAAAAAATGAAAAACTGGAGAACAAGGTGCCTAAGGGAGATCATTCTTCTGAATGAAGAACATCCACCTGTGATTTTAGTGCTGCTCCAAAATTGACAGTATTCTATTATATTCACATCAGGGGTATCCTGATACCTACCTGGCATTTATGTGTGTTACGTTTTATGTGCAATACACATACAAACAAGCACAGCTTTGATTGCATCATTGTGGCCACCATGTTAACTTTTATTTTACCGTTCCCCGTGGATACCCCAAGTTTCCCTAACCTTGTTTTGCTTGGGCAGACAAACTAATTTTATTTTTGGATTCAACTTCAGTATAGCTTAAATTGCAACATTTCTCTTTTATAATTTGTAGTATTTGCATTCCATGGATCCTAGGGTTGGACACATTTTCCATTTTTTTCACCTTGCCTCCAGCTGCTTGAAATCAGAGCTCTCTAGTAAGACTTCATAAGGAACCTTATCAATGACTCTGATTTTAATCCTTATAGTTTATTTCTAGGCAATTCCAGGATTCTATTAAAAAAAGAAACTGTCAAGCTCAACATTTTCTGCTTATTATAAATACCATACATCAAACCCTTGCCTCCATCTACTTTCCAGACTAAGTGCTAAGCACCATTAGTTTTTCCCCAACATACATAGACACTCTTTACTGAGCCAACAACAATGTTTGGAATGATTGTATTTGGCCACAAAGCTACAGTATTGAGCCATCACTACAGATTTCAACTTATAAGCAGGACAAAAGACAGATTAATAACCACCCACATTTCCCCGCATAACAACAGCTCAGACTGTACGAAGAACTCATGGAGAAAATGCATGAAATTTTTTTACATTGGGAACTGCTAGAAGTAGGAGTGAATGATTGGCTCCCAGTCTTCCCCCCAGACTTTTATCGGAGTAAAAATTCTACAGAATTAGGATTTCTTTGGAAAAGCAAAACTTTTGCGGACACTTTCTCATTGGTTATTCTTAGTGCCAATAAAGCCTGGTAAATCCATATATCTAACCGTTTTCATGATTATGTAGAAATTCCATTTCATGACAGAAATAATACATTCCAGAAAGAGAATTTCAGGGTGATAATTATACTTCTTGGGTGGTTAAAGTTACTCCACCTTAGTTGAGTGAGTAGATTTGGCTGTTGGCAAAGATGGTAAACTTTTTTGAGTTTTAGCTGACTTTAAAGGAGAAATGGGGAGAAAATTCAATGTTGATTGTACAATTATTCATTATTATTGAATTAGTTATAAATAACTGATCATAGTTCTGTGCATAAAATCTACATATTAATGATAAAAGCTGATGAAACCTCAGTCTGCTTTTTACTTATAAGAATTACAACTCCATCCTTTCACAGCAGAAATTGTGATGCAATCCAAATAATGAGACTATTCTTTGGATGCAATGAGGACCATACCTCACTGGCACTTGGCCTTACTATCCATATTGCTTCAACAGAACTAAAATAACACACATTTATATGTTAGGCTTCAAACCAGAACTCAGCAGTAAATCTCATGCACCTAACTCCTTATTCAACAATTGCTTAACTTGGCAGAAAAGTTAGAGAAAACTCAACTATGTTTTTTCTATAGTGCAAAATTAAATCCTTAGTATAGGTCTATGACCTGGAGTTTAGATTTTAGGCTTTTTTCTTCCTGCCTTTCTGAATTGGCTGTTTTCCTGATAGGCTTGGGAGCCAGCTAAGTAACATAACTTTAGTAGATCTGCTAGTTGCATTGCCAGATTTGGCTCTTCCATTAAATATGCAGACATATCAAGTTCATTTTCTACCCCATAAATGATCTATTTATACTTCAAGAAAATTCATGAGTTTATCTGCTTTTTACTTCTCTGGAGGACCATTTATGTTGTGCATGCCTTTTGTTACCAAACCGAGAAACCTTTTTCTAGAAACTTGGTGCTTGCTTTTGGATCATGAAGGCAAATTAAAGGAAAATGACTGTTCCAAACTAATTTCCAATACAAACTTGAGTTAACACTGCATCTTTTAAAAAAAATGTTTTTATTAAAAGTTATGAATACAACAATAAAAGGTAATAAAGATAAAAGAGGAAAAACAAAACCTGCAAAAAGAGAAAACTAAAACAGTATAAATCATCCACCTCCAAAATCACTTTCCATAGTGATCATGGCAAGTATAAGACAATTCCATAATCTCTTCATCTCCTCTTAGCTGACAAACATAAAATTCTTCACCCCATAATCCACCCATTAACTATAGGCAAATCAAATAAGAAATATATGAGTGAATACAGATGAATGAAATCATGTTATCACCTATCACATTGGCCTCTTAGAAGTCCAGAAAGTGGCTTCCCTGTTGGAACCTGTGCTATTGAACATTAGAAGACCCAAACGTTTATTGTGCAATTGCTTGATTACTGAGATAAACAGCCAGTAATAAAACTTGCATTAATTTTGAGACCACAGAGTTGCATGCAAAAGTTGAGGCTAACTTAAGTTCTTTAATGAATCCCTAAATGGACAACAGTTGACTTCTGCATGGTAAAAGCTAAACACAATACCTTTCAATATGAATGCAAATTTAGTAGTACTATGCATATATTGAAAATGAAGATAATTCAAAATCAAGGAAGCTATAAAAAGAATATAAACACTTCCAGTGAGCAATTTCAACTGTGAGAAATCTTGTTAAGAAATGGAAGTTACAGGACATGCAACTGACATCCCATAGTCTGTGAGGAAACTACAACTGAAAGGAGTTTGAATATTTCAGCAAGTCAACAACTTGAAACATACAACCAAAGTCTTTACTAGAGAGATAGTTACAAATTTTGTAATGGGTTTTACAGTACCCAAAGCTGAATATTATTTAAAGTATATGAGGAGATCTCAATAAGTACAGCTTTCGACAAGACCTAAGAATATTTTTTAGAAGTGTAGAGAAAAATTCTGAATGGTCTCAGCTAGCTACTGAAAATATTTGGAAGCTATTATTTCTGACAGAGAAATATTACAGCATACTGATTGTAAGGTTATCCAAAGTTTTGCACCTGCCATAACCATAAGTTTCTTATTTTGAATTTGTGGAGAACTACATATAACTATTAAGCAGAAGGAAATTGTGCTTAACTTTGTACTCTGCGTATCTGTTCACTTTTCATGATTAACTGAAATGTGAAATTTGATTAAGTGCTTAAACTTTTCCATGCAGTTGTATGAATTGTCCATGAAATGTCTCTTGCTTTTGAAAAGATTGATCACATGAAGGAGCACGGGGATGCATTATTCTATTTTTTCTGATATGGCTTGATTCCTTGCCTAATATCTTCCATGTATTGGCCATAGATGTCTGCCAAGCCCCCAAGGTATTTTATTTATGAAAAATATATGGTCTCAATCCAATTTTGATTCATGGATAAACATGATTTTGCATGGTATAACTTTTTACTGTTTTTTAAATCCTAGTAAGTATAGAAACTTTATTCTGAATTCTGTCAGATTTTTTTCTTGCCATACAATTTCAGCCCTACCTTTCAGTAATTTTGTGAATTACTATCAACTTTTCTAGAAGGGCAGTAACAATAAAGGTACGACATTGGATCAGAGGGAAATTGTCATCTTCTTGTCTAAATTCAGATTTCAAATTCAATGTGCAGAAAGTTGTAGAATATAATTCTCATACGTTCAGTAAACAATAGCCTGAAACCTGCATTACATAACCAAGGGATAGATGGAAAACATTCTGTCTGTCCAAGAAGACTTTTGGGGTTTCAAACCCATTACACTGCATGGGATGGAGAAATAGGCACAAGAATTAAATCTTGAGTGAAATGTGTTTAATACAGAAGTCATTAGAATTCATTCATAATGGATTATGATTTCTACAATATAACTGGTTATCAAGACCATTTATATTCTTGAATGCCTGTTGTGCTCATTTCTTGTCCAGCCTTTTGAGAAATTTGACAGAAGTGAAATTAGACAGAAGTAGCTGGTAGTTCAATATTAGAGCAAACTACCTTTATTACACAAGAAATGCCCCAGTTTTCATGAAATGAAATTTGAATAGAAAAGTAAAAAATTAGTACTTCATAATTCTTTTAATTAAGAGTATTTTTCCTGAGTTTAAAATATGCTTTGTCTCTGTCTTTCTTCACATTGGTTGTCTGAAATTTCTAAATCAAATACTGAATCTGAGTAAGAAGAACAACAATTAGAAGCCCGAAGTTCAAGAGTACCACTGTTTATTTGTATAATAGAGTTGTTTTCAGGGTTTCTTTCTGCCATCTGAGCTACATACTCATCCTGAAATATAATGATACCATCACTATTGTTTTGATAAGAAAAAATGATTATAAACAACAATAAACTCATCAAAATGTCCATTGTTATAAATAATTTCACTATAAACTATTCTCATAATCTTAGATTTATTGAGAAATGTATTTTGATAGAGAATTGTCTGGGTTAGAAAAATTAGTTTGAAGCCCCAGAAGAACCAGTATTTTAGTTATTTTATAATAGTGAAGGAGATCTTAGATTTTCAACATTTTCCATGTGAGATATGACTATACTTTCTATTCCATAAACTTTACAAAGTAGATAAGTAGATAGATAGATATAGACAGATGAGGTCTAGAAGTGAGGGGAAGAAAAATACCTTGGCCCCAAAGTAATTTGGCACCTTGCATGTGAGTTTATTTCTTTTATTCATTTCATTTGTATAGCCACCCATCTCACAAATGTGACTTTGGACGCTGTACAGTAAAACAGCAATAAAAGCAATTTAAACATATTATAATATAATCAAGATTATTAAAAAAGACTACAAAAGAGGGCACCTTCAATGTTACAAAGACTCAGGGGTGGGATTCTACCAGTTCGCACATATTTGCTAGAACCTGTTGCTAATATTCTAAACAGTTCAGAGAACCAGTTGTTAGAAGAAATTACTGGCCTAATCCTGTACAGAAGGCAGGAAGGAAACATTCTGGGGTTGCTTACAGAAACTGCCTCTCCATTAACCCTTATTACATTCTTGGCAGGACTAGACTTCCTGTCTTTGGAACTTCTCTGGAGTTTTTTTTTTCCTCCTTTGCTGGTACTTTGCTTGTGTGGAGTGACCATTCAAAGTTACAATGGCACTGAAAAAAGTGACTTATGACCGTTTTCACACTTACAATTGTTGCAGCATCCCCACAGTCATGAGAGGCCAGGCGAGGAGATGCGTGCCTCGATGTGAGTGATATTGAGTTAGCCACGCCCAGCCAATAACATGACCACCAAGCCATACCCACCACCTAAGCCATGCCCACAGAACCGGTTGTTAAAAAATTTGAATCCCACCCCTGCAAAGAGTGTGGTCATCTTATCAATTCTCCAGTGGCAACTGGAACTCCTAGAATTCCTAGGTACTTGTGAAAGACTGTTGAAAAGAAAGATAACACAAGATTTACACAAAAGCAACTAGTTTTGTTATAAAAGAGTAAAAGTTGACTTTCTCCTAGTAAGAGAAAAGACTTAGGAGAGAAATTTGGAAAAGATATGTATAAATGACAATTAAGGAGGTTTTATCTTTTTATGTCTTGTTCTATGTTTTGTATTTTGTGTGTTTAAGACTGATTGAGAATTAATAAAACCTTGATAGAAAGAAATATAATTGAATAAAAGTGAAGGGAGAAACAGTGAGAAATTTGGAAAAGATATATATGTGTTTAAATGGAAATGTGATAATGTGGAACTATATTTTAAAAAATAATGCTTTATTTGCTTTGCTAAAATTTATAAGTAATTTTTAGAAAGGAGGTTTTATACTTTTATGTTCTATGTCTTGTTTGTCTTCAAAAAATCAGTAAAACTTGTTCTTAAAAAAAAAAGACTTAGTCTCAGGTGAATACAACAACAACCTTAACAAAATCAGTGTTTCTTCCTTCCTTTGAAGCAATAAATGGCTAGCACTCACACTTACAGAGAGACAAGTATTTTTTCTGGCTAAAGAGCCATTGAAAAGAAAAAGAAGTGAAGTTTGGATAACTCTGGCTTGTTCTCCCAAAAATAAACTATAAAATTTTATAGAGTATGTCACAGGAATTCTGACAAATCTAATCCCGGTTGCAGGACCGTTGTGAGTTAGACCTAGTTCTATTTTTGATCTGGGATCTTCTAAAAAACAAGGGTTGGGATGGAAGAATTTGATTTTGAGCTTTCCTCATTTATTTATGTTTATGAACTGAACATTATATTAGGGTGGACTGCCATTAAGTCACCAGTTAGAAGAATTAATCTACTTTCCTTCACTGCAAAATAGTTATAAATGAAATAAATTGAATTTGTTTCTTTTGGTATTCTGCTGATAATAGACTGTTTTCTCCGCTTCTTTATGCACTGGATTGTTTTTATTAGGTCCATCCCTCTTTCCAAAGTAACACAAATCACAGTCAAGAGTTAGCTGGAAAACCTTATTTGGATGGTTCCAAATATAGGTTTTAGATTGTTTTGTTTTTAAAGCTTGAATCAGTCTTCTTTTAATTGATTGGTTGCCAGCGTTCTTCAAATTACAGCATTTGCTTCCTGTTTTCAGTGACAGTCCATATTCAGACATCTACCAGACTAAAAAAATATGCCTATATTAGATCTGTTTTGTCATAATGCAGGTGCCACAATGATTACACACTGGCTTATATTTGAACAAAACAAGAGGCAGTTAATTTCAAATGGGGGCTTTTTGATTGGGATTTATGCATTTTTGTGTCAGCTATATAAAAAGAAGCATTGGTACTATAACTATGCTTTTATTTTGTCATCCTATTTATATCAGACCTATTCTGACCTCACAGAATACTTAATATTTTCTGTGGCTTGGCAGGATCATATTTAGGAGAAGATGGAGTCTTGGATAAATGCAACATATATAGTAACATGGCTTTTTTTGTCTAATGTCTATTTTCATTTGAATAAATGGGCTTTGACTGAACCAGATTGTTTCCAATCCAATTACTGCTATCTTTTGTCCAATTGGCATAAACAAATTCCCAAACTAACTAAATTTATTTAATAGATTTAGGGGTTCAGGTTTGCGAGGTAATTTATATTTCTTAAATATATGTTTAGTGTCTAATGAGAAATAGTTATTTAACTATAACTATGCTCCCTTAAAATAGAAATACATCTCATTGTATGGAAGGTTATGATTAGATGAATAAACAACTGTTACACTGATGTTAACAGTAGTTTGGGCAGGTTCAAACTTTTTCTCCTTTTTTGATGGCTCATTCTCTTTAATCTGGATTTATGTTAGACAGTTCTTTATAGAAGTGGTCCCCAGCTTTTCTGGTTAATATTTATTTTGTGTCTTTAAGGGTTGTTGGTAAGGGTGGTGATTGGTTCTTTCTCATAACCTTTTCTCAGGGTAGAGAGAAAGAGATTCAATTTGAATATATCCACATTTTGCAAAAGAGGAGGGCTCAGCCCTACATGAGCTATCATAGTGCATGCTAGCCACATCTTTGGACTGAGTTTATTCAGTCAATAATCAGTACAAATACTAATACATTTAAAAACTCTGATCACAAACGAAAACAAATATTTGATTGGTAAATATTTTAATTATTTGCCTCTACCTAATCCCAGCTATCAGCTGTAGACTATTTGAAATAGTGAACATTCATCTTTTGTTATGCCAGCAAATAACAGTTCCTGCCTCTCAAGCTGCCTTGATGGAATTGTATATCCAGAGTTTTCTACGCCTGGTTGCTTTGCCTTTCTGATTTTATTGCAGGTCTCAAGAGTTTCATTCATTATGAGCAATATTTTAACCAGTTACATCCCTGTGAACAATGCATCCTATCACAAAAACAGATTTGCAGATTTAACTGCATATGTATATGTCTTGGTGTGACATACACAAAACAATTTAGCATCCTCTCCAATAGACAATAATAGAGCTGTCAGGCATATTTGTGACCATACATATCCTTGTTCTAAGACTTCCGTGGAAGACTAGGAAATCCCTGTCATTACTCATCACAATTAAGCAATCACTTTCCTTGGGAACCTTCATTAGCAGGTTGACAGAACTGTTCTCTTTAAACATGCTATTCTTTTTTCTTTTGTTTATGGAGAATAATTTGTCACATCCTGTATAAGGCAGCTTTTGCAAGTAGCCCTTAAGCTATTGCAGGGCTGTCAAATCTGCTCTTTATAAAAAGTTATTTATTTTTCTAAAAGCTAGGGGCTACTTTCCAAGGTAGTAAAATTAAGTAGAAAAAATTTGCTAGGATAAGAAAACAACTCTTTGTGAATACAGAATGTCCGTTAGAAAGAAAAGAAGCAAAACTACCTAATATTCATGAAAGTTTGGAATGAATAACATATATTTAAAAGGGCATCATTTGCATTCTGAATCTTGTCAACATTTCACTGAGAATCTTTGTATTCTTTATTTTATTTAATTTAATCTTTAATTGCAAAAAACTCTTGCTGTAGTTTGGCATGCATACGAACTCTGATTTTAGGAACAGCTGTTCCCCCAACTTCCAACAGTATAGTTTGGTCAGAGATGGTACCAGCATCTCTGGTATTTGTATTAAAATCAAGGAATATTCAAAATATTTACTGAGCTGGCATGGGCATCTGTGAATAAAGGCAAGACAAGAAACAAAGGATGGAAATTAAAAAAGGAGAGAAGCCATCTAGAATGAAGGAGAAATGTCCTAAGTGAGAACAATTAACCAGTGGAATGATTTGCCTACAGACTGTTGGGTGGGTGCTTCATCACTGGAGGTTTTTAAGAAGAGGCTGGACAGCCATTTGTCAGAAACAGTATAGACCCTAAAGGTATAAGGCAAGGGACTTCAAACTTGGCAACTTTAAGACTTGTGGACTTCAACTCCCAGAATTCCTGAGCTAACATGACTAGAGGAGGAATTCTGGGAGTTGAAGTCTACAAGTCTTAAAGCTGTCAAGTTTGAAGACCCCTGATATAGGGTGTCTTGTTTGAGCAGGAGGTTGGACTAGAAGACCTCCAAGGTTCCTTCCAACTCTGTTATTCTATGTTCTAAGCAGTGGTGGAATTCAATTTTTTTTACTACCGGTTCTGTGGGCATGGCTTGGTGGGCTTGGGTATTTTCCAGTTCTCCAAACTACACAAAATTTCCACTACCGGTTCTCCAGAACTGGTCAGAACCTGCTGAATACCACCTCTGGTTCTAAGTATTATTTTCCTTCCCACTATCACAGAGCTACCACCATTTCTATGGTTTTGAATGTGTGCAGTTCCAGATTGTTCTGGTTACACCACAAGGCAAGTTGTACAACCCCCTGTCTGTATGCGGATTCGTCGTTGTCTCGAATGAGACAATCACTGTTGTATCATCTGCAAACTTCAGTATTTTAACAGATAGATCATTTGAGATGCAGTCATTGGTATATAGGGAGAACAGAAGTGGAGATAGCACACAGCCTTGGGGCGGGGCTGTGCTGGTTGTACAGGTATCAGATGTGATTCCACCTAGCTTCACCTGCTGCTTCCTGTTTGTTAGGAAGCTTATGATCCACTTACAAGTGTGTTCAGGTGATGCTAGCTGGATTAGTTTAGTTAGAAGAATGTCTGGAATGATGCTATTGAATGCTGAACTGAAGCCTACAAAAAGGTCCCTTGCATAGGTATTTGGAGATTCAAGGTGTTGTAGGATGTAATGCAGAGCCATATTAACAGCATCATCTGTCAATCTATTTGCTTGGTATGCAAACTGCATGGGACCTAACAGCAGATCCATGATGGTTTTTAGGTAGGGTAGCACTAGCCTTTCAAAAATTTTCATAACTACAGATGTTAGAGCAACTGGTCTGTAGTCATTCAGTTCCCTGATGGAGGGCTTCTTTGGCACTGGGATGATAGTAGAGCATTTAAAGCAAGAAAGAACCTAGCACAACTCTAGTGATTTATTGAAGATTTGGGTGAAGATGGCGGCCAATTGGTCAGCACAGACTTTTAAGCAAGAAGGAGTTGTCTTGTCTGGCTCTGGTAATTTTCCTGGCTTTTGCCTGTGAAATAGATCTTGTACTTCTTTTTCGTGATCACCAGAGGTTGTGAAACCAATGGGTTGGGGTCAGTTGTAGGAGGCTTGGCTGTTGTTGGTGTTTGAGATGGGGATTGTGGAGATAGATGGCTGTAGTTTCCTTTCAATCCTACAGTAAAACACATTCAGGTCATCTGCTAGTTGTTGATTTCCTTCTGTCTGGGAAGGAGGTTTATCAGCATCCAAAATGGACCACATGGAGACCCTGGGTGGAGCAGGCAAGGTGGGAGGGCCAGCCAGGCATGGGTTTTGGCAATTCGCTGAACCAGACATTATGTTAGCAATGGGACTGCCCAAACCCAGGTGAACCCGTAGGAGCCCACCCTTGTATCTACCAGATCCCCTACATAGATTGCTCCTGTGACTATGTAGGACAGACAGGGATTAAGCTAACCACCATATTGAAAGAACACTAGTGAGCAGTCAGATAAGGAGACCTGAACTCATTAGTAGCTTCAAATTTCAATGAATAAGGACATACATTCAGTTTTGCACTACTAAGATTTTGGCTGAGCCAGGGTATTGATTGAAGCCTGGGAAATGGGCCCCTTGTCAGTCAACAGGAATGCTGATTTACCAGCTTATCAGGTACTTAGGAGTTGAGGACTTGGCAGCACAAGGAAACAACAGCCAACAACTTAATAATGGGCCATCAACACCCCAATCAACAACTAAAAAGCCACACAAAACCAGGAACCACATAAATACCATGTAGATAAATACCATGTAGAATAGCCCAAAGCACACATTCTGGTGAGAGAGAAGTTCCCTTAGGATGGGCTCCAAAATGAGTCTGAAAGGTCTGAAGACTAAACCTCTGGTCCCAGTGACTGACCTAGGTTGGATCCTGCAACATTATCCTGGGATATGTGTATTTGCCTTTATTTGTGAGCATTACGTATGTTCATTGCCATGAGTTATTTATAAAAATAATAAAGATGGGACTAAAAGTTATAAAAATGCCAGATTAACAATAAATTACCAATTTAATTAGAAAATCTTTAGACCTACAGTATATTAGCTTTTCTGGATTGTACTTGTATGATTTATCGATTGGAAGGAGGGTATATAAAAACTTTAATCTGCATATGTTAATCTAACACTTCTTTGTTAACAGACATACAGGAAAAGGCTAATCCTAATGTGCTATATTTAGAATGACAGCCTGCCTCTCAAAGGGAAGTGTTGAAATTTAGTTTTGATCCATAAATGACTGTATTTTGTCCCATTGCATTTGGTTCCAAGTATTTTGACTTAAATGAATTGTGAGTCAGTCGGTAAATCTAAGTGACATATGAACTAAAACATAGCTGGAAAGCTCTCAGCGTGAGTTGTGAGAAATCCTAAACCAGTTCTCCAGCCTGGAGCCTTCTTGATGTGTTGAATTATTCTAAAACATTTACGTATTGGCAACTTTTTATAACACACATATATGTACACAAACATATCTCCAGTTATATTTCAGGGGAAAAATAGATGCATGGAATGGACAGTGACACTTTGCCATCTTTTCTGATACACCATAGATAGCTTTGTACTTTTAAGCTATAGTAGATTCTGAGATGTCTTTATCTTGGCCATTCTGGGAATGGAAAGTATCTGTAGCCTCACATATTGCCTGAAATATTGTTTGGCACAGTTCCTGCATCTTCCAAAGCAGTATTGTAGGCAAGAGGCATTGGAACAATCAGATAAGATCTGTGCCTCTTAGATTGTGTCTTAGATGACAGGCAACACTTTGGTTTCATGAGTTGGTTTTCTCTGTGTTTACGGTTTGTATCTTAGCATGTTTCTGACACAAAAGTATTTCCAGATGAATGGCTGGTGTCCAAATATTTGCTTTATGGCAATTAAGCAATGAAAACAGAAAAGAAATTCTCTCACGGTCAGTCTCCCTTAATCCATTGCACCAGAAAGTTGCAATGGTATTTGCCATCCAATAAATTTAAAAGAACCAGAGAGCCAATGTGGGACAAAGAGAAGTTCAAAATGTTACCTCTTCTGAGAATGTCTTGGGATAAGCTTTAGAATCCTTTTCATATAAATGTTTCATACTATGTATAGCTTTATTTGAAAAACTAAATATTTAAAATAAAAAGTAACAGGTTAGAATTAAATTAATTAAAATGTTGTGGACTAGAGTGTCACTTAAGTATGAGCTAGTAGTGTGCTGAAGCTGCCAAAAAAGCTAATGCAGTCCTAGATTGCATCAACAAAGAGATATTTTGAGACCACATGAAGTGATAATACCACTTCATACTGCACTGGTGAGACTACACTTGGAGTACCATATCAAGTTCTTGTCACCATGACAGAAAAAAAGAAAGATATTGAGACCCTAGAAAAAGTGCAGAGAAGAGCAACAAAGATGATAAGGGGTCTGGAGGCTAAACCATATGATGACTGGTTGAGGGAATGATGGCAAATTTTTGTCTAATTTAACAAAGAGGACTAGGGAAGATATCAGTGGCTGTCCCATGGAAGAGGTTTTGACTAGGTCTCCAAAGCACCTGAAAGCAGGATAAGAAGTAATGTGTGGAAGATTATTAAAGAGATATCTAGCCCACAATTAAGAAATTTCCTGACAGTGAGAACAATTAATCTGTGCAATGGCTTACCTTTAAAAGTTGTGGTTGGAGATTTTCAAGAAGAGAATGGACACTCTTGGTATAGGATCTCCTGCCTGGGTAGGGGGTTGGACTAGAAGACCTTCAAGGTCCCTTCCAACCCTATTATCCTATGTTCTAATAGTAATTCCAAGTAAAGCAAAAGAATCAGTAATTAATAACCAAAAGAAAAATTCACCAAAAGAGTATCTAAGAAATAAAGCACAAACCCTACACTCTGAAGTCTGTTCAAAACAAAAAGATCTTCACCTTATATAGGAAAAGCTATGAACAAGGGTTCATGTTACAAGATAATACTAGGAACATATTAATGATGCTGCAACCATAAGACATGAATAAATATCTCAGAGTAAGAAGGGAGAAACTTGATCCATTCCTCCAAACTTCAAAATTCCATATTCCTCTACTGCTAATTAAAAGGATACAAAGCAAAGATAATTCAAAGCTCATGTTCTTCCACTACTTTGTACAAAAATGGATCTGATGTACCCCATGCATGAAAATTATTTCATTGCTTGCCAGTAAATGGTTATAGAAGATGAGGCTGTGGGCTTGTTTAGATTCCCTATCCATTTGTACTTCCAAATCAGATTTGACGAATTCTGTACTGTTTTTCAAAAGTAGAGAAAAGATGAATTATTAATACCAACAACACTGCATAATCTCAGTACCTGTGTGTTTATTTTTAAGAGAAGGGCAGGACACAAATCACAAGATGCCAAGCTGCTAAAATGATCTCTATTTGCTGTGTTTATGAGTATTCAACAAGTGATACTGAAAGTTCCTCTTTCTTGCTTTCCAGCTTTTGTTAATTAGTAATCCTTATTTGTGGAATAACAGATTTAGAAGGGACCTTGGAGGTCTTCTAGTCCAAGCCCCTGCATTGGACAGATTTTACAAAATCCTAATCCTAGAAGATTATATCTCTACTAACCATTTTTATTGCAGTTTGAGCTGAAATATGGAATAATTTTTTTGAAGAGTGGTAAGACATTGATATTTTCTAATGTTTTCTCATCAAATCTCTGTTTTTATAGAGTGAATATGAAGAGAGAATGTTGCAACATATTTAGTATGTAACACAAATATATTAAAGTAATAAAAGCAGATGGCCAAATGCTGCAATAAAAATAAAATAAAATAGCCACCTAAATAAATTGCCCTTGTTGGTACAAATGATTTTTTCTGAACAAGCATAAAAAAAGTCAGTTTATATAGACAAGCAGTACTTCTTAATAATAACTTATAAGATGAGCATCTAAAGGCTACTTTATAGTGTTATTCCAACTTTGGAAATTGCCCTTGCCCTTTTCTATTTTCTATATTTAGTTTAATCTTTTTTTCTTGTGTTGTGTAACTTCTGTGTGGCCTTAATGAATAATTTAATATAATTTGATCTGATCAAGTTGGAGTACAAAACCTTTGAGTTTGCTTGCTTGCTTGCTTGCTTGTTTGCTTGCTCGCTCGCTCGCTTACTTACTTACTTGCAGTGATTTGATGCTCCAACATAATGGTAACATATTGTTATGGCATTTCAGCTACTTCTATAAAGTTTTCTAAATTGATATTAGCCATGTTTCTAAAATATTTAGTAACAAGGTAAGTTTAGTCCTAAACAAAATACCTCATACAACAGGGTACAGATCCTTTAGATTCCCCGATTAACCATGAAAGGGTAGGGATGTGCAATAATTTTTCATAAGGCAACATACTGTAGCCCCTTTTCCTTTGAGGACCATGAAGTGGCCATGCATTTTTATTCCATGTTACTTGACCAGTAGTTGAAATAGCTGGAGGAAACATATTTTCAGTGTTGTTCTGGGTTGATGAGTCAGGTTTTAAGGCACTACAGAAGACCACAGTGGGTGCAGATCTCACAATCAAGGGGCATAACGTTTCTTCAAATTTCCATTTTTTTGAAGCAAACCCATACTATTTTCAGAGACCTATAAAATGCCTTTTATAAGCCACTAAGAGACTTCAGTAAGGTAGCAGTCTAATAAATGTAATAAATAAATAAAGTGATAAAGGACACCATGGGTCATGGCAAAATTTGCATCCAGTGCAAAATGGATTCTTCCATTGGCTATTAAACAACAGCTATATATTCCTTAAGGATGAAGGTCTGCAATATAGTAAAATTTAAATTTAAATGAATATTTTTCTAATTTCTGAAATGACAGGAGAAGGAAAACATATATTGTTTTATAGATGGAGTGGTATTAGACTGTGAGAACTGCCACAGTAAGTGGCGGATTCAGTTATTTGATTAATAAGTTACATTGAAGTGCTGTATAAGATAAGCGTTTGAAAGGAGCACAGTGGGGTCTCAAAATATAAAATTGGATTGGAAAAGGATCATTTGAACAGTTTGAACTTCATTAACTAACAATATTTCAGCTATTGAAAATGGAAAACATAAAAGAAACTTTCTATCAGCATATTTTGGTTCTAGAAATGAGCATATAAAACCAAGCTGCATTTCTTCTTAAAATGGAATACTGTTAAACAAAATCAATCCCACAACTCTACAAGTTAAGGAACACTTTGTCCTCTATGTAATGCCTGTATTTTGCTTTTAGACCTTTGTGAACATCTTTGAGGAAATGCCAAATATTTCGGAAGTGGAGGAGTTGATTATATCCTGGAATTGAGGATGACTGTATCTCTAAAATATTGTGGAGAAATTGGGGTTAGGGGAGATACCGACTCAAATGAACATATGAAAACACCATTTTTGTGGCAGGTCATTCTAGTTCTCATTGACCTTGGCATAGTTGCAAGAGTAATATTTTAGATATATTAACTGTCCTTGAACAAGTTCTCTAGTGTCTTAGGTACAAGCCTTCTTTCTTCTACATGAGCTATGTTAAACTATTTTTTTAACCTCTCCATCCTTGCAAAGATAATCCAGATAATGATTCATGTCCTAGTCACTTGATCTTCATTCCTGATGATTTAAGAGAATGCAGAGATTATGTAAAAAAAAAATCTTAGTAAGGAGGAAAGCAAAACAAAAACAATTGTTTTATTCTGATATCTTCCATCTGTATCCTTAATGAGGAAATTCAAAAAGGCATAAAAAAAACACAACTATGTGATCCACTTTGGGTGAAAGAAGAGGTCCAAGTCAAACAGTAAACCCTTCAAGGTAGACCTTTTACAGGTAGTCATCCTGTGTGTGAATTCTTCTACTCACATGCATTAGTTTCTGTTGTGGAAATGAATGACCATTTTTAAAAGATAAAGATACATATTATCAATTTATTTCATTTGCATATGAGTGATTTTTCTTTACTGAGTCACGGGATTTATATCTTATTTTTGTCTGAGAATTTAAGACAGAGTACATAACGGTCTCTCCCAATTTTAAACATCCAGAACAACCAACCTTATGGGATAGGTTGGGCTATGAGATAGGAACTAGTCCCAAACCATCCTTGAAATCCTTGGGCACATGGAGACTTCAACCTGAGTCTCTATGGTCTACATTTAATTTTTTAAACCACTACACTACACTTCATGTGGATCTTTGAACATAAATTACTCAAATAAGGAAATTGCCTCCTCAAATTTCTTGCTTTACTGGAAATCCTGCTGAATGACTGAGGATATCCGATCAGTTATTAATGGAAAGCCTGGTGTGGGTCCTTCTTGATGCTCTTTTTGCAATATACAACAGGTATAGGAGAATGTGCTTATACTTTTTCCTGTCAAATAGATGCGGTATTACAAATAGAGTTCAGCTGAACTATTGATTTTGCTATTAGAAAGTCATGAGAATTCCAGAGCAATCTGAGGACGATTTATGTCGGATATTTCTGCATTCCATATGTTCAGACAGAGCGAGTACTGTCCAATCTCCATATATAAAAATATATCATCTATTAGGAAGTATCACAGTGCTGCTCTCCAGAACAGCATCTCTAGAGATCCATAAGGCTAGGCCTTGACAGTGTTTAAGTCAAAGTCTCCGTTTTGGTTATGTTGGTGGTGAGCTCTTTACAGGACTCTACATGTTAGTTTGAATAATTGAATACTTCTTTTATTATTATTATTATTGCTAATTTTAATGCTGTGTGCCACCCAGTGTCTTTATGGAGGCTTTCTATATCTGATAAATATAGCAAAGGCAAAGTTAGAAACTGATTTCTCATAAGATAATTTTCTTTAATGACTTTATTGCTAACAGTATTGCTGATACATATAGTGTTACTAACATTATATCTCAGATCACGGTGATTGGGAAAACTTAATGAATTTGGCAGAAGCCAGGAAGTAGGCTTTCATATTATTAGATACAAAGTCATTACAACTAGCTGAACTTTGTCTGCAACTATTGTTCTTAAAGGAATCCCTTTCAAAGGAGTTGGCAACCATAGACATCAATGCATTTCTTGAACATAGAGCTTTGCACAAGATGCAACCTCAGCTGAACTTGAATTAAGCAGGAAAAGCCATATTAATTCAGGCATTGTCACTTTATACATGAACTCACACACCTCAAAGCTCTTGCAAGACAATACTAACAGTAAATAAACCATAATGAATTCATTGCAGACCCTAAATCCATCCTTATAATAGCATTGTTAACTTTTTAGTCACAGTCACTGTGAAGAGCTTTGCTGCTTCGTTCCCATGCCTTTAGTAGGATTTCCAGCTTTACTTTATCAAGGGTGATTCCAACAGCTTACTTTAATTACTTTGCATATATTGTACAGTGAAGCCACCTTGCTGTGAAACCTGATACCTTTGGCAGATTCATGCACTTTTCTCCAGAAAAAAACAGCAGAGCCACAGGGGGGCACTCATCATAACATATAATGCCAATAGCATATCTTTTTCAGGTATGCTGTTGATGGCACACCCAATCATATGGCTCTTTAGGAAATTTCTTTGGTACATCAAACTCATACTGTAGGGTTAATATATGTTGACATTATTTTCATAATCCTATATAATTTTAATCAAATCCCAAAATTAACTTTTCATTTTTCTGTAAAAAAATCAAAAATGGTTTCCACATAGAAATAAAATTTGTCAATTCTTCTTTTGTAAAAGCTGTCAATTTTACCATCTCTACCTGTTCTATTAGTTTCACCATCCATTCTTTCATGATAGGTGTTTGTAAGTCTTTCTATATTTGAGCATGTAAAATTCTTGCTGCATATCTTGGAAGTTTCCAAAGCTGAGAAACATTGGCTTATAGAAGATTTGAAGTGAGCTTGCATCAGTAACAATAATACAGTTAAAAGCCAGTATTCATTAAAAGAGGCTTATCCAAAGTTTTAGAATTATATTAAAAAGGAAACCGATAGGGCACTATTAAAAACTTGTTAAGATGGTTTGAATGAATGTTTACAATATGTAATGGAAGTGCCAGCTGAATCTCAACCAGAATGATTTGCCTTCATTATCAAAAGGTCTTATTTGTCATGCCCAATCACTATGGCCTACAAGGCTTGCCCAAGTCTTTTCCTTTCTATATTAGCAGCACATTAATCCTCGTTGCTGACATCTCAGCACTATTGTGATAACCACAATAACTTTAATATGAGCAATAGCAACTTTTTAAAGTCATTCTTCAAAATCTTTTTTATGGCCAAAGATTTCAGAGAATAGTGATGCCGTGACATCAATGACTTTTTGCCATTCATCCTTTGTTTTGTTTTGTTTTTTGCTTTTGAATTATTAAAAAATGCCAGCTTTCTATTGGATGCTTATCAAACCTATTAGATTTGATTTTTTTCATCAAAAAGATAGATGATATACTGCCTATATTTGGTAATTTGCTATTTAATGGCAGAGCCTCCTCGGGGTCTGAATGAAATAACAAGTATTTGCATACCACATATGATTGTAAATCATAATTATCTGTACCTGCTTTTCCTATTTTACATTTTATTTAGCCATCTGTTTTCAGCCTGGAAAAGTAGCAACCTTGGAAAGTTGTAGAAGAAAATACAGTAATAGAAGTTCTGAAGCATCCTCATCATCTCATACAGTAAACTTTATCTAGTGCAATATTCTTTTCATAGGCAGATGTGGAGTAGCTTCCCACCCAGGAAGCATCAGTGCGATGTGGCAAAGTCAGTTTACTCACCAACATCCATTCTGTTATGTGCACATTTTGAAAAAGCCTATCATTTATTTATTTATTTTATTTGTCAATTGTTTACAAGATAATAAGTATAAGTGTATACATAATTATGAATACATGATATGGGTACATATAAGAAAAATAAAAGAAAAATAAAAGAAACAATAGGACAGGGACGGTAGGCACGTTGGTGCGCTTATGCACGCCCCCTACAGACCTCTTAGGAAAGGGGTGAGGTCAATAGTAGACAGTCTAAGGTTAAAGTTTTTGGGGTTTGGGGAAGAAACTACAGAGTCGGGTAGAGTATTCCAGACATTGACCACTCTGTTGCTGAAGTCGTATTTCCTGCAATCAAGCTTGGTGCGGTTAACCTTGAGTTTGTATCTGTTGTGTGCTCTTGTGTTGTTATGGTTGAAGCTGAAGTATTCATTGACAGGTAGGACATTGCAATGTATGATTTTATATACCATGCTTAAATCAGACCGAAGACGGCGTAATTCAAGGTTTTCTAGTTCTAGAATTTCAAGTCTGGTGGCATAAGGTATTCTACAACGAGTAGAGGAGTGGAGAACTCTTCTTGTGAAATATTTCTGGACTTTCTCAATTGTGCTAATATCAGATACGTAATGTGGGTTCCAGACTGATGAGCTGTATTCGAGTATTGGTCTAGCAAATGTTTTGTATGCTCTAGTTAGTAGTGTGATATTACCAGAGAAAAAGCTACGTAAGATTAGGTTAACAACTCTTAATGCCTTTTTGGCTATGTAGTTGCAGTGGGCTCTAGCACTTAGATCATTAGAGGTGAGTATTCCAAGGTCCTTTACAGAGCTTGGATCATCAACAAGATCTTGACTATTCAGCTTGTATTTTATTTTCGGATTTTTTTTGCCAATATGTAAGACAGAGCATTTATTTGTTGAGATTTGAAGTTGCCATTTGTTTGACCATTCTGATACACAGTCAAGATCTTTTTGAAGGGTAGCAGTATTGTCTGTGGTATTGAATAGCTTTACATCATCAGCGAAAAGAACGCAGTTGCTCTTAATATGATCACAGAGGTCATTTATGTAGAGTATGAAGAGAGTTGGTCCTAGAACACTGCCTTGGGGGACACTACTATTGACAGGTACAGAATTTGATAGGACACTCCCAATTTTGACCATTTGTTGTCTGTTTGACAGGAATGCTTCTATCCAGTTATGCAGTTGTCCAGAGATACCATAGGATTTTATTTTTAGTAGTAGTTTGTCATGTACCACTGAATCAAAGGCTTTACAGAAGTCTATGTAGATTGCATCTATTGTTTTGCCCTGATCAAGTTGTGTAGTCCATATGTTTTTGCAGTGTAAGAGTTGCAGATTACAGGATAGTTTTTTTTCTGAAACCAAATTGTTTATTGGAGAGTAGGTTGTTTGTCTCTAAGTGGAGGATGATGGATTGGTTAATAATTGATTCCATGATTTACAGGTGACGCAGCATAAGGAGATTGGTCTGTAATTTTCAACTAGGCAAGGGTCTCCCTTTTTGAAGATGGGGATGACTATGGCTTGTGACCATAGGTTAGGCAAGGAACTGGTCCTGAAAGATTTTTCAAAGATTATGCTTAGAGGTTTGGCTATGGCAGTGGATAACTTTTTTAAGAAATAGGCACATATTCCATCCGGTCCAATAGATAGAGATGGTTTTAGATTGCGTAGTGCTTTTTCAACATTGTCTTCTGTAAAATCGATATGTATTAGATCACTGTAGTTATCTGTGGTTCGGCTAGGAAATACTGGGCATGATCCATTGCTGTTTACAAATACTGAGCCAAAAAATGTGTTAAAGATGTTGGCTTTAATGGTGTCGTCATTGCAGTCTTTACCATTAGGTCCTATCAGGGGTGGGATGGACCTTGAATCTTTTAGTTTGTTGTTTACAAAATTGTAAAAAGCATTGGTGGAATTGGTGCTTAGGAGGTTAGGGTTTTGCTGTGATGCATTAATTCCAAATCAAGACTATTCTGAAAATAACACCTATATATTATCATTGCCAAAGTAACAACATAGGCAACATAGGACATAGGAAGTTTAAGGTTGTCTTCAAGTTTTCCTTTAAAGATTGTTTTTTCAGTTTTATTGCCACCACCACCACCTGCAAATTCATGTACATATTCCTGACTCCCTCAGAAATCACTTTGTCTGTGTCTGATTACTGCAGTCAGCCAGCAACACGACAGGACTTGCTTGTTTACATAGCTCTGAGGGTTATGACAACACATCAGAATGTACAGGTGCCATGAACTGATGCAGGATCCAATTATGATCACCCAAATGTACAGTTTAATAAAAAATTCTTGAGTGTTCAAATGTTCATAGCTTTCAATATGTTTCAAAAAATAATCTGCTTAGCTTCTTTTGTCTCTTTCAATTGAAATATTTAAAAAATAAATGCAAAACAGTTGTGTTAATTGAGAAAAAAAATCTCATAAAACATGTGGTTAAGTGCAATTTCCTCATAATTGCAGCAAATGTGCTGCCAAGTCCAAGACTATTGCAAAACACTTTTGTTATGCTTTGGCCCATTCAAGGGTATTTCAGCCCATCCTTGTAATATCAGGAGATGGTCTGGAAGGTATTGTTCACAGTTAGAATAGATTACAAGCCTATGTTCTAATGCTGTTTACAAAAATGATGCAGATTCCAAATGGGACCATATGGGACCATATGGTTGGAAGCTAATCATTTAAAAGAAAAAAGGAATAGTGGAGAAAAGTAGAAAAATAGAAAACAAAAAGGAAACTTCTACTTATAGCAATAGCACTTAGACTTATATACCACTTCAGAGTGCTTTACAGCGCTTTCTAAGCAGTTTACCCAGTCAGCATAGTGCCACCTACAGTCTGGGTTCTCATTTTACTGACCTCAGAAGGGTGGAAGGCTAGTCAATCTTGAGATGCTTAGAATTGAACTCCTGGAGTGAGCAGTGAGTTAGCCTGCAATACTGCATTATACCTGACAGGATCAATCATTCCTCTTTTGGATATCAGGTGACAACAGCAAATCTAGCTTAATGAACACTTGTTTTGGTAATGAAACATCTGCAAGAAAACAACCAAGCTCAGAGAACACCAAGGACTCCTCACAGATTTCATTTTATGTCCAGTCTTCTTCAGGCACTACAAAATCACTCCTTGACAAGCCACACAAGCTGAGAAGCTCAGGAAACAGAAACCACTTAGATTTCTAGAAATATCTTTATTGATTGAAACAGAATCTTGAAAACCTACCAAAGTAATTCTCTTAGTGTGATTAAGGCAGAGTTAAGCCTGAATCTCTTTCTCACACTTCCCCAGCCTAATGGACTCAATAATATGTTTTGTAAGCAAAAGTTAGAATATTTCGAATATGAGATGCAACACCCGGGAAAATACGACATAGTTCACTTAATTCTCCAGGGAAAGATTGAAGGCAAACAAACAGGCAGAAGAAGAGCAAAATCTAAGAGATTGATTTGGACAAAACTCAGGCTGTTGATAAAATAGGATTGCCAACATGATTGCCAATGTCCGATGATGGATATGGCACAAGAAGAAGAAGGAGAGTTACTGAAGGTTCACTTAGGGTCAATCTTTATTTCCTATGTCACAAAGGGCTTGCATAGAAACCTTGAACGAGGAAGTTGTACACTCATTGACTTGAGCTTCTGAAAAGAAAAGAATATACATTATATAAATAAATGTTGCAGGTGAACTTTTCCCTCCTTTTGTCACATGACCATGCTGCTTAGTGACAGCAGTTCTAGCAGACCTGGTTGCTGCCATTTAGTGATGACTGCATAGCAAGAACCTCACATGACTGTGACTTCTGATTTCCAACTTCCTACCAGCTTCCATATTGACTATGTTTGTGGGAAGCTGGCAGGGAAGGTTGCAAATCGCAATAATGTGACTGTGACTTGTTGCAATGTTGTAATTGTGACCAAAGCACCAAGAGCCTGGATTGTGATTAAATGACTGCTGGGATTTTGCAATGGCTGGAATTCCAAGGAATAGTCATAACTCCTCTCCTTATTCAGCACCTTCACAAGTTTGAACAGTTGTTAAATGAGTGGATGTAAACCAAGGACCACTTGCATATCTAATGGCAGAAAAACCTTTAATAAATAATGAAGGCAGATAAGTATGTAACACTTTTTCTCTTCAGTTCATTTATGGCTCCATAGCTTGATGTTAAATTTTTCATAGAATTAGATGGGATCTCAGAAGTAGTCACAAGTCTGAATTACTACTGATGCAAGAAATTAAATGTTCCAGCAACCCTGTTAGGTAGCAATCTAGCCTCTATTCAAGAGTTTCTAATAAAGATGTGTTTGTTTCTGAGGCATACTCTTCCTGGATGAAAACCATATCCCACCAAGGGAGGATATGTATGTGAATATGTGTTTTCAATCAATTGTGAACAGCTGTTGGAATGATCTAAAATTATTCTAGGAAATGATGAGTGAATGTAGACATGAAATATGTTTTATGCAGAACCAGTATTTTACTAAAGACTCTCTGTTTAGTGCTTGCATCATAGGCTCAGTGTGTGAGAGAAAGAGAAAGAAGAGAAGAAAAGACAGGTGCATTAATAAGAATGTCTGAAACTCCTAGCAAAAAAAAAGCTAATACCTTGAGGGCACTTTATTATAGGGAAATATTGTAAGATGCTGTAATTAAGTTTTCCAATTTGCTGAGAGTTTTTATGGGGAATAGAATTCTAAACATTTATCAGTTTTCAGACAATAATGATTCAACCACATTTTGAACCACTGAACCTTCAACTTTTTGCTTTACTGAAAAGATCTGTTTTCCTGTCTGTTGCTCATGCTGGCAAGGGCAGTGACTGAAAATATGTGTGCAGGTCAGTGCCTGCCTCAAGGTGCTGCTGAGCTTGAGCAATAATACATATCTCAAATTTAGTTACATTTTTTTTCTTTTTGTGAGATCGTAGAAAACATGTTTCTGTGTACATTTCATTGTTCAGTAAAAAAATAGTCTGAGGATTTCTTTTCCCTCTCTTGTATGCATCTCCTACCTAATAGAAATGCTGCATTATATAATCATTAGATAACTAATATTTAATTACCCACAAATTAAATTACCCAACATATTCACTGCAGTTATATTTTTAAAAATGCAAATAGCATCAACTGAAAAGGCTGATAATTACTAGAGTTACAGCTGATATAGAAAAGTTCTTTCTTCCTGGTTACTGAATTGAAGAAAACTCATCTGTTGAAGTTTTCTTATTCTGAAAGAAAAGCCCCATTGGTGTTATGGGGAAAAAGGCCCACTATTAACAATGATTTCAGCAGAACAATTTTCATAGTATCTCAGTGACGGTAGGAGCAGGCATATTATTTAGCTAGTTTATCTCTATATAGGCAAACTGACAAAACTTCTTGAGAGGCACCACAGTCAGACC
This sequence comes from Pseudonaja textilis, assembly GCF_900518735.1. Next base: position 2,145,805 of record NW_020769319.1, on the reverse strand, counting down.
TGGCACTAAGCTCTCATGCTTAACCAGACAGTTCAATATATAACTCTTCAGTTTCTTGGAGGAAAGACAACACTTATATTGGGAGGTCAGTATGTGCTGCCATTATGAGTAAACAAATTTACCCCATAGATCAGTATGGAAATGAAAGGGAGGGAAGACTGTAGCAAGTGCCCGGAAATGGGGAAAACAAAGTAGTGAATGGATTGTTACCTAATAATATTTCAGAATAAAAGTATATTGAGTGATTTAGGTAACATCTCTGGATGGAAAGAAAGATATCTGTTTTCACACCAGTGGAGTTCTGGTACTTAATTAGAATAAGAATTAGAAGAACTTTATTGTCATTGTACAAGTACAACGAAACACCCAGCATGTGTTCGCAATACAATAAAAGCACTTAAAAATGAAGATAAGAAAAATAGAGTACCCACGTCTCCGTTTGCAATTTGAGAGGACAATATCTATAGATAACTTCCTACTTAATGCTACTTGTATTCTAAAAAACAAAATTAGTATTAAATGCAAACGTGTAGAGAGTTTTTTTGTTAGAATGGTGATTATTTTAATATGATTCAGAAGAAGTGCTTTTGGCCTGGGAAAACAAACCATCTCTTGCTATACACTGAAGTAGCAGTGAATTTTCAAACTTGCTTAAAAGCAGGGGTGGGATACGACAGGGTTAACTACCGATTTGGGATTTATGAGGTTCCCTGCAGGCTGCGAGCAGAGAAGCAGCCTTTGAAACAGCCTTCTTTTCTTGCTTTTCTAACTGCAGCTGTGCCTTGTTTGGCAGCTGAAGTTGAAAAATCAGGAAATAAAGATCAGGTAAGAGCCCGGATGGGTGGGCAGGCAAAAACATCAGCAGACATAGAACTGGTTCTATGTCTGCTGCTCTTCAGAACTACCGGTTCTACAGAGGTGGACACAATCAGTAGAAACCCACCCTGCTTAAAAGGGTGTGGCTGTTTTTAAAGTATAGTAGAAAGGTGCTGTGCTTGTGGAAGGCCCAAGACACTTATTCCAGATCTACAATTGTCCTTTTGCTCTGAAATATATGCAACCAGTGCTGTCTCTTTTTCTGATTCTGAATCTGCTTCACCCCTTCTTTATAGTGAGACAAAGTTGGAACTACTGATCAGATTTAGGACTTATATATACTGCCTGGTTGCTTAATCACTAGATTGAGGCAGCAACCAAACCAAACAATAAAAAACACCCCAAAACAGATGACACCATCCTCAATGAATCTCCCACTCACTATCAAAGCTACTGCAAGGCACATTTTTTCTGCTATATTTCAGATATGGATGTTTGCATATTATGTTCCCTAAGTAATTCCATTTGGGATAGCACAATTCTTCCATTCTCCACCATTCAGTCAGAACTGAAGAAGTTTATGGAATGAAAAGCTTAAACATTTTCAAGGAAAAACAAAGTCCAGTTACCTTATGAAAAAGCAGTTTTGGGACAACCATGACCAGGATGATTGAGAATCTCCATAGACACACTTTAGTTTGTTGCAAGTTAACCTAGCAGTTCACTGACTATTTCACAAAGGCCATTTTACAAGAATCCCCTTTCAACTGAGTCAACATTTACTATGATTGCATATTTCTTTTAGAGTTTACCATGATAACAATAACACTTTCTTCATAAAGAGAAGGCTGCTGTTGCACATAGCAAAAATGTTCTTTATTGACTATTTTTGTTTTAATTTTCCTATTTTTTCCAAGTTCTGTTCTTTTGAATGTCTAGTTATTTATTTTTCCAGTTATCTGAAGAAGAAAGGTTTCATACTTCATCCAACTGCCTGTCTATTTGGGAGATGAAACTGGATAGTTCCTTATATGACTAGAAAAACAAATAGAAAACAATGCGCTGTTTCAGCTTATTATACCAAACATCATATCTCCCCCCACAAGTAGACTAGGTATTGTATAACTAAGTACCCACACAAATATATGAGCACAAATTCTCATAAATTCGCACATATAAAGTTACATGCCTAGGAAGAGCCTCCCAAGGAATAAGAGAGATCGGTAATTGCTTTTCTAGAACAGAATGATAGAATGGCAAAGCAGCTGGCGAAACTATTCAGTAAGAAGACATGGGAGTCTTCTGTCTGCAAGAATATTTTGCTAACTATTGCCACCATACTTCAGTCTGGATAGGATTTTCTTAAACCAGCTTAGAGTAAGCTGATATAAGTACTGGAGAGGAGCATCTTAAACAGTAAGTGTTGCTATGTCTTAGATGACAAAAAAAGATTGGTAATAGGAAGAATTGGCTCTATTGTTAGGGTGAGGCAAATGTGTCAAGTGGCAGGTGCTGGAGGGCAAAGCCATGGAGGCTCCTCAGTCTCTCTGACTCATTATCTTTTTTGATGGATGTGGATACTATTCCCTACTCACTGTTGATACAAGATTCAAGTATTAGTCCAATCAGATCGCATATACAGGACAGGAGAGCCAGCCATTTCATTATTTATCTCAGGCAGAAGAATTTCAGATAGTCTATTGTGGTAGGCATGGAGGAAGAGGTAGACAAAGGTAGCAGCCCAAGTATGCAGGCAAGAAAGAAACATGATGGACAAAGTTTGTTGAAGAATTGAAAGCAAACTCAGCCTCAAAGTAAGAAGCATAAGCAGCACAGAGAGAAAGCTTGGCTAGAACTAAACCAGCTTTCTCCTTTTGGATGATCTTCAAATATATTGATTCCCAATTATCCCCAGCCAGCATGGCTATTGCTAGAATCCTGCAACCCCCCTACATTAGCTTGGATGTTATTCAGTAAAGCATAGATTAGTATGGCAAGGTTGGCCCAGAGTAATTATTAGTACTAACTCTGGATATGATGCTTCTAAAGAAACAAAATCCATATCCGATATCTAAGAGTTCTTTGGAAGAGCATATTTGGACATCACCAGTGCAAATACATATTGTTCACCACTGAATGTCATTGATTTAATACCTCATGAAAATGATTGGGCCCTCTTATTAGTTGTCCCTTTAGATTGAACATTTTCTCATTCTCTTACCAGGACTGAACAAGAGATTGCTCTGAAATATCTGTAAGATTAACTTTCAGAGCAAAGACAAACAATAGTTTGATGACATGGAACACAAAATGCTTATTTGATTTCTCTACGAATTTCTAGCATATTATTGTGTTAACTGAAATTGCACTTGGAAGTGGTTGTTAAGTAAAGGCTGAGCTGTGCCTATTCTCTTGCTTATCTTCATGATATGCTGCGCAATTGTATAATGCCATTTTTTCTAGGAGATCATGCCCGCTTATGGAATGTGTAGACCAACCTTTAAGAAGTTGGAGAAAACAATACTTGGGTTAATCAGAAATGCTTAAAAAAATAAGGTTATTAAATAGTCAGGGTTTCCTGCCCTTCTCTAAACATCTCTGCCCAAAATTAACTGATGCAAGTATATCTCCAAAGTTATGGAAGCTACTTTATGAAAAGCAGAATATTGACTAACATTTAAGATTTTCTAAAATTCTAACTTCACTTTGTTCTTTACTACTACCACCACTACTCACATCCTTGTAAACCACAACTGTGCTTCTAGGCCAAAAAAAATAAGACAAACCTGAAAGCATTTCTGGGAGAGGTAGGTTGCAGGGAGAAGAGAGACAAAGCAATGCATAATTGTTGAGAAGCTTAGAACGTGTCCCAACATTCACCGCAGGTTTTTTCTTTTCTTGAGGCAATCGGAGCACTGCCTGAATTTTGCACCTGCCATAGGCAAGTGTCTCTGTCTGTCAGTGAAATCACTGGGTGAATGTGTTTCACGGGGCAGGCCCTGGCCTGCTCCATATCCTGCTTTACCCAAATGATTATATCTTCTTTACTTCTGAATAGTCTTCTAAAAGAGAAACTGTCATTCGAATATCTGCTATTCGATATTTGGCAATCCTATTAGGTAAATCTGAAAAGAAAGCCATTCTCCAATAACCCTTATTCTTACTCCAATAATCTTACTCCAATAACTTTTATTCTTAAATCCCTGGTCAGATTCAGTCAATCTTTATTTCAGTTAATGAGCAGCCTAAAACAGAGGCAGCAAGTAAAAGCATGTTAGGCAACACCATCTCAAGTGACATCTTGGATATATGAGGGCTATCCACAAAATAGATTATGTTTTGTGATAGAAAAAAAACAAAGTGTAGGAAATTTTTTTTTATTATATACACTTGAAAGTGACACTTAAATACTACTTTTCAACATATTCACCGAACAAATTGAGGCACTTATCATAGCAGTGAACAAGCTTTGTAATTCCATTGTCATAAAATTCAGCCGCCTGAGATTTGAGCCAGTCAGTCACGCCCGCCCACAGTTCCGCGTCATTGTCAAAGCGCTGTGTTCCAAGCCAGGTCTTCATCCTCAGAAACAAGTGGTAGTCACTTGGTGCAAGATCAGGGCTGTAGGGCAGATGAGGAAAAATCTTCCACTTGAAAGCATTCAGGACTTCTCGATTGCCCTAGTTCGGCCATTTTTAAACTTAATGCACCATTGGTGCACTCCACCTTCAGTGATGATGTTGTCCTTCACACTGTTGTTGAAAAATTTCAATCGGTTTACGGTTTTTGCCAACAAAAACCTTATCACTGATCGCACCTCACAACTCGCGGGATTTTCAATTGCAGCACACATTTCAAACATTTGCTGTGAAATAACGGGCAACGATACGAACCTCCCACTAGCACGACTAGATGCAGACTGAGCGGTGGACACACAGACCAAAGATGGCCATGCTAGCTCCACCCCTTCTTGCTACAGATGAAAACGTAATCTATTTTGTGGATCACCCTCGTAGTATTAATATGAAAGGTGCAATTCTAATGCTAAGATTATACTATCAGTTAAAATGAAAACATTGACCCTAGTCAATCTGAATGCTTCATATTATGGCTAGTACTAGTATGATACTTCACTGATAACTTTACTTAGTTTATTTATGGACAAAAATTTAATAAATATGATCACAAAATTAAGACTCACAACACTGATGTAGCTTTAAAAAAACAAAAAACAAAACACAAATACCTTATTGCACTTGGAGCCAGGTTTTCAACATAATATTACATTTTAGGATACAGGATTTGAGATCTGACAATTTATCTGGATAAAAATAGTTCAAAGCAAACAGAATTATATGTTGTGCTATGAGAAGGAATCCAAATCAATCTAATATACTTCCAAAATCAAAGATGTGGGGGTGGATGGAAGAGCTATTTAAGTTTTCGCTCCTGTTTTTTTGATGCTGCATTTTTATAAAATGTAATGAAAGCTCTTATTCCCACAGTTGCTCTATAAGGTTATTTTTGCAGCAAGCCATAAAGTATGTAATCTTTAGAATGCATGAAAAGTTGCACTCAGGTAGCATTTATCAGCACTTTGAGAATCACCAAGGAGGATATAAGCTTGTCTCTGCACTCTGAAGCCACATGTTAAAAATACTAGTCATGGATGCACAAAAATAATATGCAAAATGTAATAAATGTAATAAAAATACATTTTATTTATTTCTTTTGCATATAAAAAATATATCTTTAATGGACTTGCTAAGGACTGAACTAATTCCAACTTTCCAAATGATCAGGATAAGTTATATACATCATTTCTAATTTCATTCTGCTTCTTTTTATTTATTCGATTTATGTAATTGCCCATTTTACTATTACCTGGCTCTAGGTGGCTAATTCTCCAAATCAATGACAAATCTCAAATTTATGTTTGGGAGTGAAATCAGATTGCAGAATTCTGACCCTATTTTTGAACATGTTAACATATTAAAGCTCTTACTGTTTTGCATTTAGCACCATAATTAGAAAATATACCTACAGTAATGTCTACTCATAATAAGTGAACATTACTGACCCTTATTATAGAACAATATTAAATTATTTTTCTACTTCCAGTGGTCTGTATTTGCAACAAGTATGGATAGAACTGCTCTTCTGTGTAGCTGTAAGCTTCCTTTAAACACCCAGAATCTTGTAGAAGCCCTTTAAGGACATTTCTTTTTCATAGTTCACTGTCAAAACCTGTTTAGAGTTGGTGGTAAAAGTTTCATTTGGCCTCCCAAATAGTGGCCCAGCCTACAATATAAAACACTCCCAGTTCTATAATCTTGGCATTAATTATCCTAATCTTTTTTTTTTTGGTAATGTTCAAGCTGTTAATTTAACCATGTTGTCTAAACTTGAATTGGAAGCAAAGCTGGATTTGTTTCTTTTCAAGAGTTGGCAAAAATGAGCTGAAGGTTACTTATCAAAGGGAGTACAAGATAAGAGAGGTATGACTGTAGAAAATTAGAAGGTATTTATGATGTATTTTTCCCAAATTGTCAAAGGTCTACTTTAAAGTTAATTTTCAGGCAGGTGTAATTATTGCCCTGTTTTGTCTATCTTCAGAACTAGAAGCACATTAAATATTTGGATGTATGTCTACCTATATTTAAATACTGTTGTATAGTGAAATTGAATAAAGATGCTGCAAACCAACTATGTCTATATATTTTAATATGATTTTAAATGATATATCCAGAAAGAGTGAAATTGATTTTTTTAATCTCCAAAAATCTAGCTGTTGTTATTGGTGTTTAAAAATAATTGCTATAAAACAAACATTGCTAGACAGAGTATTATCTTATTCTCATTTCTCTGGTAGAAAAAAATCTTGAGGGATAGAAGCTTACTTAAACCAGAGCACATATATCTTCTGGTGTGGTTTGGTCTTTAATACCAAAGAGTAAAACATACCATACCAAATTTTTCAGTGGCATTATGGACATAAGCTATTTGGTTTATGATGTCAGTCTTTCCATTTCTCCTCATTCTACTCTTACTAACTTGCACCAAAGTCCTGGATTAATTGTGAAATGACACAAAATTACACGAACCTTTTAAGTAAATGGAACGCATCTATATACTAAATAGATATTGCTTTATAACACATTCTGATTCAATTAAGAACTCTGAAGAACTTGTTTAAAAGAGAGAGAAAGATGCAGGAATCTGAAGCAAGAACTCAGAAGTGATGATAAACAGATTATTATCAACTTGATTTCCAAATGACTTAGTAGTATCCATAGAGTGAAAAATGAGTATAAAATCAGAAAGCAAAAGAAGAGGGAAATGCTGAAGAGAGAATTAGAAGTAGAGAGACAAGGGGGTAAAAAGGAGAGGGAGAAGAAGAGAAGGAAGAAAGAAAGGAAAAGAAGTTATAAAGGACAGAGAAACAGGGCCCATTTAGGCATAATGGGTGAAAATTTAATGGAAAAAAGGATTCTCCAAAGGTACATAAGATAGTATTGTTATATTAGAAACAGAAATAATTTTAGAAAATATGAAACAATGTATAATTAAAATGTTTGATAAAATAGCTATCGTAATTCAGTGGAATCCTTGTCAATAAATAAATGTAACAAAATGAATATTTAATGATTTACAAAACATATGTGAAGAGAAATAAGGGAAAAATTAATTATGGAGATTATATGTGTCTTTAAGGAAGTATGATATTTGATTGAAAAGAAGTATTAAAGATGTTAAGATTTTAATGATTATTAATGATAGAACTGAATTGGAATGGAATGAGGTTTTATAATTACATATATTTATAATTTTTTTTAAAGAATATAGGGTGTATTATAAGAATGTACCAGCAGAATTCAATTGGAAGTTATGTATTATGTATTATATTGAAGGTCATAACCTTAAGGTATATATTGAAGTTTAAATAAGAGTTGAATGGATGTAATTAAAAGATATAAAGGTGTCATTCTCCAATAAGTAACTACAGGAGAAAATTTGTTTAATGAGAAAAGATAATATGAAATTGAAACAACAGTCAAAAGTATAAATATAATGATTTGAATTGAGATGAGATAATCAAAGTAAAATTGAGAAAATTAAAAGAGGGGAAAAACTATATAGAAAATGTAGAATAGTATAAGATATGGAATAGAATACAAAAAGGAGCATGAAATTGAGTTTTGTGTTTGTATAAAGAAGTTCAGCCCGGGACCATGCTATTTTCAAAAAATATGTTTTACTTGTATTTTGTAAGTGTGAAAACCCAAATAAAACTTTATTTTTAAAAAAAGGAGTTAAATGATTTTAAGGATTCATGCATATTCTGCTGCCTGTGCATAAATTGCAAGTCATACTTATAAATATATATTTTATTCAGCTTGAGCAATGAATTTAATAAATAAATATTACAGAGAAAGGACTCCAGCATTCACCATTGGATCTGACTGGGTTATATTTAAAACTGCTAAATAAAAAAAAATTAGATTCATCCACCCCAAAAATGAGGTTAGTTTTTTTCTTCTGAATAATACTTTTGGGCTAATTGGACTTTGACTGTCCACCTTTCAAGAAACTGTCAGGTTGGGAGTTATATAGAGCTATACTCTGATTTTATGCCACCCTATCCTTTCACTCATAAGGCTGTGTTTCTGCTCTAAGTGTTGCTGCTGGTTTTCTTTCCATCTGCCTAGAAAAGGAGGGAGTACAAATTAAAAAAGAATGTGGCTCTTAACGCCTACACCCAGAAGCTTTCAAAACAGCAGGCTGCTACACCTGTGGGGATAGAACAAGTGTATCAGTGTCTTGGGCTTTGCCTCAGCTCGTCCGCTTTTGTGAGCTGGAATGTGCCGATGAGACAATCAGGTGCAGCAGGCGCGTGGCAGCCTGCTTCAAGACAGCTTCTTTGGAGACAGGGAGAGGTCTCTGACTCATGCACTGTATAAGCTCATGATAACCATTTTCAAATGCAGCAATTAGGGAATAATGAAAGTACAGTACCATTGCAAATACTTGTATGGTTCATTAGTTAGAGAAGCAGTCCACGTATGTATCAGCTATAAAAAAAACCCTGGAAAATGTAGATCCTATACAAAAAAGAAAACAATTGTACAAATAATTTGGGGTATCACTTTGGTCACCCAAAACTGGACATTTTTTTCAAATGTTTTGCTTCCTGAAAAACCTTTGATGATTATGGTAGACCCCTTCATACTGAACATAAATATAATTTCCGAATGACTGCATCCTGTAAGAATCTTGATAAGTATGAAATTAAATTTGAATGACTATAATTACATAATGTTTCTGACAGACTGCATGAGTTCAACAGGGGCAAAAGTGTTTTGCTGCTGATTTTTGCTTGTAGTCAATATCTTATGTATCTCACTGCAGTGTCCAATAATAGTCAGTTAGCATTAGTAGTTCCTAATTGCCCTGATATTGTTTTTCCATTGTGGCAATGTTCTGGTGAAAGCTTTGAACATGTTCATCACTGATTGTACCTAGGTTTTGGGGAAAGAAGTCCAAGTGTCAATGCAGAAATGAACTTCAGCAACATGTTGCACTTCATGATCTTGTATGCTATAAGAAGTTTGTCAACCAGCTGAATTCAGTTTGGTGATCTGGAGAAACCAAGAAAATTCTCCATGACATCCCTTGAATGCTTTAAACTTCTCATTGATGATGTATCTGGTCTGTGGAAAAACAAAAATGCCTTCTTTAATCTTGCCATCAGTTATTCTTGAAAACACTCATCTCAAATAATGAAAACCTTCATCTTTCTTGTTCAACGTTTTCACAAAATTTGTCATCAGTTTCTAGTTCTTATGTGAAGTGGACACTCATGCTATAATTCTGCAAGCATTTAAAAACAGATTCCAAAACAGTGAGATAACAGCAAGTTTAAAACTTTATACATTTTAGAACTTTGAACATAATGAGAAACAACATAGCACTGTAATGATGTATTAGGACTGATACCAGAAAGAGCCAGGTTTTAATCTATCACCAGTCCTGGAAGGTCATGGGTGACTTTAGGCCAGTCACTTTCCTTCAGAAAAATCTATGACACAGGATTTTTATTATGGAGAAAAATAGGAAGACAGTGGGTATACTTGAGCTTCTGGGGAAAGAGTCAGATATAAAGCAATTAGCAAGAAGCAAGGAAACAAACAAATCAAGAAAAGCTAATTTATCTTATGTATAGAAGATATTTCATAGGACAAAAGCACTTTTAAAGAATACTTCACACATTAGGCATACATTTGATTCACATATTCTCTTAAAATGTAGCAGGATTAGAACAGACTTTTGGCTTTATTGTATACTTTTTTGAATGTTATAAAGATACAGATAAAAAAAAATGTATACCACAGTATATCACAGTATATCGTCACCAGCATTTATATGCTTACATGGATAGTCAAAGGAAAATATCTACTGCTCTCTAACAAGGAGAAAAAGCCATGAGTTCATTGAATGACTATTTAGTCTAGGTGAATAATCAAAATTCAGCAGTGTACTCCTTTTCCTAATCTGCTGGATGGCTTTCTCAGCAGTTAGAATAAAGTGTCAATAAATATAAAAGGATAAGTCATTCTGTAATGAGATGAGCGTTTTCTAAATTTGATGTAGAAAAATAATTTAAAAATAAATAAGTAAATCAGAAAAATAAAGAAGCAAGAAACAAAAATCAAAAGTTGTTGTAAGAGAACATGTAACCAGTAATTTTTATGCTAGGAAAAGCCAAAATTCTCTGAAAACTAGTACTGTATATTTTTAAAGCTAAATTCTTCACCATAATTCCTAATTCATATGGGCACAAAACAATTATAGGCAAGCTTTCTTGAAAGAAATACGACTTAAGCAGAAACCACTGTATTGCTCTGTATAAGGGAACAGTTTCAAAATCTAAATGTATTACACGGAATTTCCTACCATACACTGGCACTATATAATATGGAGTTATTTATTTATATTGCTTAATGGAGAATTATTCTTACTTATGCACAGCACTAGAAAATATCCACATTTCAAGGGCAGATCTTCCTTTAAATAAAAAAAGCATGGACTGGAGAGGAAATTATGAACTTTTAGAAATTTTAATTACAATTTAAGTTATTTTCTACACATTACTGGGGTCAGATGAGTTATTAAAATTACAAAAGAAACAAACAAAAATCTGGGCAGCCACTGCCGCAGATGGTAAATGTTTATAGACTACACCTGCCTGGTTCTGCCAATTTTTAAAAAGTACCATCCTTTTACATGCTGAGTGCACATTATGTTCAAGCCGCAGTATTAGGAAGAGAGATTTGCAAGCCTGCACTAGTAGTTAGCAGCAGATTTATAGGAAGACTCTACAGCTTTAAACAAAGATAATGCATAGGCCTCCTTAAGTTTCCATAGGAAGCAATGTATTCTAATTTTACAGGCTGAAATGGAGGATCAATCAACAAGGCCTGAGAGAAATGGAAGGTATGATATAAAAGGGACATATCAGACAGTTTTACCAATTCTGGACAAATTCACTCAGCAGAGCAACTTGCCAGGAGAATAGAAGTGATTAAATTTGTGTGTGTGTGTGTGTGTGTGTGTGTGTGTATGTCTCTGTGTGTGTATCAATGGTGGGATTCAAAAACTTTTACTACTGGTTCTGTGGACATGGCTTGGTGGACATGCCTTGGTGGGCATGGCAGGGAAGGATACTGTAAAATCTCCATTCCCACCCCACTCCAGGGGAAGGTTACTGCAAAATCCCCATTCCCTCCCCACCACACTAACTTGCTTTCCAGCTCCATTCTCCTGTGCAGGGCAACAAAATAAGACCCATAAGTCTTATGGAGATAAGCTGGGACTCAGGAGGCAGAGAATAGATGGGGCAGGTCAGTCAGAGGTGATATTTGCCGGTTCTCCAAACTACTCAAAATTTCCGCTATCAGTTCTCCAGAACTGGTCAGAACCTGCCGAACACCACCTCTGGTATGAATATATGAGTAAATACATATGTGTATGTGTGTGTGTGTGTATCAGTATATCAGAAGAGTGAATTAAAAACAACAATAAAGTCATTTATTCTGTAACAAGCAGGTTTCTACTTTGATAGCAGCATTGAATTATTTTCCCTTTCATTGTGGGAAGTACTGGTTTTCTCTTATTTTTTTGACTAGCCAATAATCCTGTTATGTCCTGAGGACTCTAGGAGTCCTCACTCAGGTCCACTCACTTTGTGTGGGCGTTCTTTCCCCTTTCCTCATTGGTTGATCCTCTCCAGCAGCCAGCTATAAAAGCAGGCTGCGGGGTCCAACCAGTTGCTGATTGCTGCGAGCCAGTTCCAAGCGTGGCAAGCACGGTCAGCCCTTTATTATTTAATAAAGTATTGTTGCACTCATGCTCTGGTTAGCCTCTCATTGCTCAAACTTAACAAATCCCATGTTGCCTGGGTATTTATTTATCTGAATACTCTGTTAGACAGGAAAATCCTGTAGTCTGGACTCACACTGTTGTACTATCTGTTGCACAATTCTATTCCTCCAGAAAAGGGAGCCTTATGAAGCCGTTACCATGGCAGAAGCCATTTTAAGGCACCCCCTCCACCGAGGGATGTTAGGGGTGTCTTACCCCACAGTATTTGTTTCCAGAGGGTAAGTCATCTGTGTACCATGTTTGGTTGAAGAAGAAGAAGATAGATAGATAGATAGATAGATAGATAGATAGATAGATAGATAGATAGATAGAAGATAGAATAGATAGATTACTGTTTATGATTATAACTGAAATTCATGTTCCAATTAGAATTTAGCTTCATTCTAGAAATTCAATGTTAGTTGTTCTATTGTATGAACTCTAGCACTTCCCCCTTCCTTTGGTTTTTAAACACGAATTGCAAATGTGGCGCTTTTGATGTGCCATTCACATTTTATTGCACCAAAGAACATTATTAGTTATCTACTTAGTTTTAGTCTTAACATCTTAGTCTAAGCAAAAGTTGAGTAAATGAATAACGAAGGGGTGGCAGGATTTCTGCATCATAACTTTTAAACATAGAAGAAAGTTTTGGGTACAGAATTATATTGCATCTTAGGAATCACCTGATTATTCACTTCTCTTCTACATGGAGCACACTACACCAGGAGAATCTGACCCCTGGTCCCACTTTCTGCCTCTCTGCTAACCTCCAAGGCTTTAACATCGGAAATCCCCAAATAAATTGTGGCCACAGTGGGTTGGGTGTAGATAAGGGTTATTTATTACAAAAACATATTTTATGAAAATTTCCTTACATTTACAATATATGGTAATGAATATAGGAAGATGCATTGCTCACAAAGAACAGGTTTCATTCTTGGCATGCTGACACTTTTTCCTTGCAAGAAATGGCTATAGTTAAGTAGCTGGTGCAGAGATAAATCTGAATCTCCTGAAGTTACATATTTGTGTAACAGCAGGCACTTTATAAGAGTGTTTTAATATGCAAAATTATGATGACTCCTTTTTTGCAAGAATTCAGCTTAATACTCTAAAGAGTCTCCTTTCTTTTCTCCCTCCACCCTAAATGTTCCAGTGAAAGTGCATTTGAATTTTTTCCCATTCATCAATTTTGAGATTAATTCACTGAAATGCAGTCTCTATTAGAACTCTATTCAAATCTTTTAAAACATTTATCTGCAGGATAACAGGAGTTGTTTAACTTGGTTATAGAATTACATGGAGGTAATAACAGAGATTTTCTATTGAGTCACCCTTGATTTGGATACTAAATCCCCTCATTTAGGAGCAATATAATTATTCCTGAATCATGTTAACAGGTGGGCCCAATTAGTTTTGGCAAAATAAAATAGAAAGGCAGGATGATTTTCAAGGGTTTCAGCTTTGTATAAGAGGCAAGCAAGGGCAAGGAGGTTCACTATAGAAGGGCAGGCAAGGAATCCTAAACATTTCTCTGTTGCAGTGACACTATGGGTGGCTTTGTATTAGTAGCATGAATAGTCCATACTCTGAGCTTCCAGACCTTCACAGGGCACTTCTACAGCAGGGTGAATGTTCCTTTGGACATTGCACATTTCAGCACGGGGGATTGCACAATATTTTTGCAACACCATGTCTGATGTCCCATGCATTTACTTCCTCGCTGTTTCTTGCACGGTATGAAATGGTTCATAGGTAGTATGTGGCTCTGCTGCTTGAGTCACATTTACAGCTTTTGATCAGGCATGGAATGCTATTTCAGAATAGTGGTTTACAACAATGCATTTAAGTCAGTGAATCCCAAATTTGACAGCTGTTCTGTGAAAACTTTAAGTTTTATCAAAGATTCTAGGCATGTTGCAGTTTATATGTATCCTTGATTAGACTTATTACATCCCCAAATTGCCCCAGTTAACTTATGCTCATTACAGAATGCAAGTATCCTCTTTTCTGCAACAGAATCCATCTGATAGCAGTTCATTTTCCAGTGAAGTCTAAAAAAATGCTGAAGCTTAATGAGGTTCTGCCATCTAACCATTATTAGATGGCTTAAAAGGACAAGAATGTGCTTTAGCCTAGCCCTGTGAACTGTCTTTGTTCCTGGTGAAATGGAGATGATGATCCCTGGTAATAAAAAGCCGGTGAAGGAGTTAAGATTTAGGCACATGGATTCTGGATATTTTGTCTGGGATCAGATACTGATTGCCATTGGTATAATGATTTGGATTGCTCTTACCTAGTAGTCAGTACTTACGTAGATGTTTCAGGCAGAGAACCTAATATTTGCCTCCAGTGTTATTTCTATGTTGCATCTGGTTGACTGCATTTGAAATATGATGTTCAAACCAGGGTCCTAGCATCTCCTCTTGAGCGGATGATATGCTCAATTGCTATTGTGTCAATATTTGTTTGCCTTTGTATTTAATTGGAAACTATGGTACTTTAGGCTTCTCCACAGTAAACCAACACCATTTCCCTTTGTTGGCTATCTTTATTTCTAGGAAAGTATTACTAAAGAGCCAAAAGGTGAATTGCACATGTTATTTTTATATTCTGTTTTATATTCTGTTTATACAGCAGAGTACACATCATTTTTTAAACATTATACTGCATCTCATTATCAGATCAACTTAGTTTTGGTTGGAATTTATTTTCAATTTCTTTGTAGCAAAATAGATTGTACATGGATACATTTTTCAATTAATTAGAAGTTGTATGTGACCAAAGAAGCCACAATCAGTAGAATTTTTTCACTCCATAGTTGTGGAATAAAAACAACTACTTGTGATCACTGTATAAAATGCCATTGTAGAAATGCATTATGTTTGAATCATTCATACACAGAATAAATGTGTGCACAATATAAATGGCCTATACAGGGAATACTGCATATACAAATAATTGTTTTGTAACTGGTCAGAGTATAAAGTTATCTCTGGTACAATGATAGGACAATATGCAATGTGAATAATGTGATTTATAATATGAATAATATGATTTATTGATACAGTAATATCCCAGTACTCAACTGCCTTGAAATTCATCAAATTTGGTACTCAATGCATTTTGACCACAAAGTTTTGGCATTGTACTTGTTGTTTGTTTGGTACTCAATGTATAAGCTAGAATTTGTCGGTGTCAGTTTCCTATGCTTATTTATGAAAACAGTTCATCTCTTTTTCTTTCTTGAGGAGATAGAATTATGTACTTCTTATCATTCCATGGAGAACTGATAAACTCAACTCAGAAAGAAAGTATAAATCTTTAAAAACAAGTGTATCACTTGGATAGGGGAGGAAACGCCAATTTATATTGTATTAGCTTTTCTTTTAGAAACTATTTAATGTCCTCCCTCTTCCAACTGGTGTTCTCTAGGCTAGACAAGGGGTGTCAAAGTCACATCATCACAGTGGCGTCATGTGATGTGAAGGGACTTTTTTCCCTTCACTAAACCGGGAATGGGCATGGCCAGCATGTGATCCATCCAGTCCACGGGCTGGGAGTTTGACAGCCCACCTCTTGACTATTGTGATACAAATCCCATTTCTTGGACATGTTGGCTGGGAGTGATGGACATCGTTGTTTATCTCAATTGTCGGAAAATAGGCTAAGAAAGGAGGGCTTAGCACTATATCAAAAAGGGATAGCAGGAATATTTCATGCTAGAAAAAAATACATACCAAAGTATATACCATTTGATCATGCTCTTTTGACACATCTTTAACATTTTTATTTAATGAAAGAAGTCTCCGAAAGGACATTTAAACCTTTTGGAGTTTAACACACTTTTTCCATAAAGGATATGTCTGTACACACCTTCTTATATTAATTCCAGGCAAGTTGCCATTTCTGTTGATACTTCTATTTTAAAAATGGAATTATAATATAGGCTTTCATATCAAACATCAAGTAATGGTCACTGAATATCTTTTGTTGGTACTGATGAATTGTTTTATTTTAATATGAACATGTTCTTACCTCAAAGATATAGTTTCCTTCATGAACAATGCCTCTGATTCAGAATTTGAGAGTTCCCTGGATTTGGGAAAAGGCTAGATTATTTCAGTTTTAAATGTCATTACATATTTTTTTTTCTTACTGTTTTCTTGCAGGTGCAAGATCTGTTTTTCGCATCCACCGAAAGTTGATCCATACATTAAAATGAATGAAATTATCTCATTCAGAAGCTGCTTGAATATCACATACCAATGGAAAACTTCCTCAATGAATTTTTATAATAGGTTTTTTTTAAAGTAAGGTAGGCTTGGATTGTATCAAATAACAGTTTTTTTGCATTCATAAAATTGGTTATTTTACGTAATAATTATACATTCAAAGATGAAAAAATGTTTGATCGAAAATTCAAGATGTTTAGAAGCTAATGTATCCATCAAAAGCATGACAATCATAAGTTGCATATATATATATATATATATATGTATATGTATATATATTTGTTTTTGTAGATTTTCGCAGTACAGATATGCAGGTTTTGACATGTTCGGGTCTTTTCCCATGTAAGATTGAGAATATCTTGGTGACGTTTCGATGAGGTCCCACTCGCCATCTTCAGGTGGTACTTTTGGCTTCGTGCTTATGCGAATAAAGCATGATCGGAGCTGCCGTCTCTCTATAAATACTGGTGAGGAGGTGTGGTGAGCTGGATCTGTTGTAAATGGGCTGGTTGGCTGTGTTGTTATTTCTTGATTGGTTGATGGAGTTGATGTTTGCAGATTGGTTGGCTTTTTCATAAGAATCTGTGTGGCTGAAGTACTGGCTGTGTGTCTATCAGCCTCCTGTGTTGTAATGACCTGGGTAATGGGCTGTGTGATGACCTTCTGAGTTCTATTGTTGTGACATCCTGGGTCTTGTGTTGTAATCTCCTGGGTCATTGGCTGTGTTGCAACATCGTGAGGTTTTGTGGTGTAACCTCCTGAGTTCTGTGATGTGATCTCCTGAGCGGATGGCTGTGATGTAACATTCCGGGTTTTGGTTTGGCTCCAAGTTTGAGGTCTGGCTATATGTTCATTGTGTGTGTCAGTTTGCTTAGTTTGGGGGTCGGGGTGTGTGGCAGCTGGTGATGCAGCTGTGATCTGGTTTCTGGATGGTGGTTGCCTTTCGTCTATGGAATGGATTTGGGTTTGAGTCTGGTGAGGGAGATTGGTGGTGGCATCATGTGTTGTTTTGGGTCTGGTATTGGTTTTCGTGGCTGGGACTCATTTGTTGATAAGGGCTAGTTTCCAGATGTCTGGTAGGTGGGAGGTATCATCCCATTTATTCAAGTTATGGGAGTGTTTCTCTATTTTGATGGCTCCCCTGATTATTCTCTTGTTGAAGTGTTGAATTAATATTGGAGATTAATTTGGTTCCCTCAAAATTAATTTCATGTCCTGTGGCTTTAAGGTGCTGGAAAACGGACGAAGTATTTTCTTCTTTTCTGACTGTGTTCTTGTGTTCTGCGATGCGTGCATTTATTCTCCTGTTGGTTGGTCCAATGTATGTGGCTGGGCAATTGTTGCATGGTATTTCATAAACTCCTTGGTTTTCTACCTGGATCTTGTCCTTGGGGTTTCTTAGGATGTTGGCTATTTTATGGTCAGTGCTGAAGGCTGTCCTGATATTGTGTTTGTGGAGAATTTTGTTGATTTTATATGTGGTGCCTTTGATGTAGGGGAGGAGGGTGATACTGTTGTCCTGTTCTGTGTCTCATTTTTTTGGGTTGTTTCCTTAGGATTAGGTTGGTAATTGTGTTTCTTTGGAATCTGTTGGAAATTAATACGTTAGTGAGGGTGTGTAATTCTGTTCTCAGGTGGTCTTTGTCAGCTAGGCATTTGGTTCTGGAGATGAGGGTCTTGGCTATGGAATTGATCTGTGCAGAGTGGTGATGGGATTGTGCATTTAAGTAGTGGTTGGTGTATGAAAGCCTACATCATAATTCCATTTTTAAAATAGAAATATCAACAGAAATCACAACTAGCCTGGAATTTTAAGGGAGACACCCCCCAAACCCCTCACCCTCACCCTGACCCTGACCCTAGTCCTTATCAACAAATGAGTCCCAGCCACGAAAACCAACACCAGACTCAAAACAACACATTATGCCACCACCAATCTCCCTTACCAGACTCAAACCCAAACCCGTTCCATAGACGAAAGGCAACCACCATCCAGAAACCAGACCCCAGCTGCATCACCAGCTGCCACACACCCCGACCCCCAAACTAAGCAAACTGACACACGCAATGAACATATAGCCAGACCTCAAACTTGGAGCCAAACCAAAACCCGGAATGTTACATCACAGCCATCCGCTCAGGATATTACATCACGGAACTCAGGAGGTTATATCACAAAACCTCATGATGTTGTGACACAGCCAACGGCCCAGGAGATTACAGCACAAGATCCAGGAGGTCACAACAGTAGAACTCAGAAGGTCATCACACAGCCATTACCCGTGTTGTTACAACACAGGAGGGTGATAGATACACAGCCACACATATTTGTAGATTTTCACGGGTACAGGTGAAATGCAGGTTTTGGTGTGTTTGGGTCTTTTCCCGTGTAAGATTATTCAAAGTTGTTATTTGTTTGCTATGGAATATACTTCCTATTAATTTTTATTAAAACCTTTTTTTTCTAAACAGTCAGGTACAATAGGAAGCCTGAAATGTACCAGGAAAATGTTTCAAAGTCCACTGATAACTATAGAGTTCATGATGCCTAACTCCAAGGTGAGGAAACAGCTAGAACATTTGTAATAAAAGCATGAACATGTGTGATTTGTACTTGCAAGCAAAGGATTCCAAAAGTTTATAACATAGGTAAAAAGAGGGTGCAAAACTTGATTTTCACCTAGAGTCAGGTTCCGTGTAAGGTTGCCTCTCTTGTTCCTCCATTGGATCCTAGCATTCAGGAACTGAAAAAAAAAATGACTGAAATGATACATTCATTGTAGCCAGGTCTGTGAATAAACTAGAGCAAAATGTGATATCAAGGATCTGCCAAGAACCTTTGAAATTGGTAACTCATTTGTTAGTTCAACTCATTTGTTTTAAAAAAGGAGCCACTGAAAATTTCAAATAAAAGAAAGCTACACCCAGTAGACCTCCTATATCAGTGATACAGAGAATAGTTCAGGCTACTAATAGATTTTTCTACTAACTTGGCAAAGAATTTGCAGGGAAGCACATTAAAATAATGTTTCTGCAGCTGTTTAATATGAGTTTATGATTTATCTCTGAAATGTATGGCATTGCCAATAGCTCTGGTTAGTTCCACATTTGAACACAGCTTCAAAAGTACATTTTACTGACAGTTAAGTAAGAAAGAGAATTAAACAGAATGGTTTGTCATATAAAACATAATCGTTGCTCTTAGGTGCATATTAAATATATGCTAAATGTACTTTGACTTAATAGATAGAATAAGAAGGGCACCAAGATTAATTTTTAATTTTCCATAGCCATAATAAATGTTATTTATTTATTTGATTTATTTGATTTGTCAATTGCTTACAAGATAGTATAAGTATATACATAGTTATGAATACATGAAATGGGTTCATATAAGAAAAATAAAAGAAACAATAGGACAGGGATGGTAGGCACGTTGGTGCGCTTATGCACGCCCCCTAGAGACCTCTTAGGAAAGGGGTGAGGTCAATAGTAGACAGTCTAAGGTTACAGTTTTGGGGGTTTGGGGAAGAAACTACAGAGTCAGGTAGAATATTCCAGACATTGACCACTCTGTTGCTGAAGTCGTATTTCCTGCAATCAAGTCTGGTGCAGTTAACCTTGAGTTTGTATCTATTGTGTGCTCTTGTGTTGTTATGGTTGAAGCTGAAGTATTCATTAACAGGTAGGACAGGTTCAGCAGGTTCTGACCAGTTCTGGAGAACTGGTAATGGAAATTTTGAGTAGTTCAGAGAACTGGCAAATACCACCTCTGACTGGCCCCACACCCATCTATTCTCTGCTTCCTGAATCCCAGATGATTGGCTGGGTCTTCTTTTGTTACCCTGCACAGGAGAAGGGAGCTAGAAAGCAGGTTAGTGTGGTGGGAAGGGAATGGGATTTTGCAGTAATCTTCCCCCAGGAGTGGGGAGGGAATGTGGAATTTGCAGTAACCTTCCCCCTGGAGTGGGGTGGGAATGGAGATTTTACAGTATCCTTCCCTTGCCAAACCCACCAAGCCACACCCACCAAGCCATGCCCACAGAACTGGTAGTAAAAATGTTTGAATCCCACTACTGTTGGTAAGGACTTGATAAGTAGAAAAAATGCCAAAATGAGTTTGAACATCTGGCTGACTGACAACAACAACAACAACAACAATAATAATAACAACAACAATAACAACAACAATAACAACAACAACAACAATCAGCTCTTAGGTCCTTAGTTAGGACTTGAACTCTTAAGTTTTTACCAGTCCCAGACTGTGAATCAAATTGAAGATTAACAACAACAACAATAATAAATGCTTTGTTTCATAGTGTGCTTTAAGAGCTAGCTTATTTGTATTGCAGCACATCCCACCTCTCCATTTAAAAGAAACAAAAGTCCTTGTTTAGACCAAGAAAAAAGAGAGTGTTTTAAAAAATGTTTCTTTTCCAAGGTGTTGAGTGTTCATGTGTGTCTGTTGTGTAAATTCTCCTTGGTGGCTGTGAACAAAGTCTTCTTCTGTAGCTGTTGCTCTCCTGTCTCCTTCAGCAGACTCGGTGTCTGTGCAGGGAATTCCTGTTTTTGGACCAAATCCACAGGCCTTCAACACTGAAGGATGAGGTCAGGCATCTCACATACCCAAAGTTTCCTTGTGTTGATAGCTGATCTAAGCTTTGGAGAAGCACAGTAGTGAAGCACATATACAAACATATATGTCTGTATATGTGCACATGCAAATATATAAGCACATACTTCCAGCTACACCTGGCTGAAAAAAGGAACTTGTTGCTTTTATTCAATAAATAAACAATACATAGATTTGAGTCTGATTATGTCAAACCTTATCCTTATGAATCAAAATAGATTTCAATCATAAAATTTATAATTCACTCCTGTATTAATAAGGGAACACAAATGTTTTAATCAAAGTGAAATATGTTCTTAATGTATAACTTGACAAATTGTGCAAAGAAATATTCTCAGGATTTTAAGATTTCTGCATAATTAAAAAAAACAAACAACCCCACAACTGCATTTTGTTATATAATTTACTTTAATCTAGAATAAATCTTCCAAGAAAAATAAATAAAGTGATATTAATATATAGAAAGAACAGAATAGCATCATCTGATTTATTCTGTATGTACAAAATTGATTTCGCACAAAAGCATGATTAAAGCTCATTTCAAAAATGTGTTCTTTCTTCCTATTTCATGTTATTTCTACTAAACACTGTTAAAATATAACACTTTTCCAAATAATTTTAAATGGTTTTATTTTACATATTTTTCTTATTACTGTATTAGTAACCAGAAAATAAGAAGTATTAGGTTACATCAGATTAGTTTTATTTTCCAGCATTCTGCTCCCACAATGGCTAACTAGATGCCTGTGGAAACCTCACAATCATAGTATGAATGCATATTCCCCAGGTATGAACACCTACACACACACACACACACACACACGCGCGTATATCAGTGGTGGGATTCAATTTTTTTTACTACTGGTTCGGTGGGCGTGGCTTGGTGGGCGTGGCTTGGTGGGCATGGCAGGGGAAGAATACTGTAAAATCTCCAGTCAGGTGGTATTTGCTATATATATAAAATC
Organism: Pseudonaja textilis; assembly: GCF_900518735.1. The sequence goes on along the minus strand of NW_020769319.1, from coordinate 2,123,729 downwards.
TTATAATATGGTGGACACATAACTTCTTTTTCTCTCTCAAACTTCTCTAAATATATAAAAATATTTTGGTATTAAACATATTTGTTGATTGCCCTTTCTAGGTAAATTACATTCCCCAAAGCGAAAGAGATAATAGAATTAGTATGAAATTAAATGAGCAAAGGAAAAGGAAGAGGAAACCAAGAGATCTGAACAAAGCTTTGAAATTTATCTCTTCCTTTCTCCATCAGCAGTTTTAAAACAATAGAAATTAATTATAACCTGGCAAAAATACATATTACATATATCAGTGAACATTGGGAGAGATTTAACAGAAAAGGAATTTAGCATTTGTTGGAATATTTGAAAAAAATGTAAATAAACAACATATATTAACTAAAATATTAGTTCAGCTGCTTTCAAGGACAAACTATAACAAAGGTCTGGACAAAATACTTGGGGATGAGCAAGAAAAGTTCTAGGTGTACTTGTACAATCTGACTTGACTATCTTGAAGGAATGACATCAGTGCTGAAAGCCTCACAGAGGCTTTGCCCTTATACCCATGATGGCGAACCTTTGACATGCATGCCAGAGGTGGCACTCAGAGCCCTCTCTGTGGACATGTGAGCCATCGCCTCAACTCAGCTCCACCGCACATGTGTGTGCACACTCCTGCTGGCCACTTGTCTTCAGATCTCTGCCATGCATGTGCAGGAGATGTGCGTGCATGCACGGGCGATGGGGCACATGAATGGGAGACATATGTGCATGTGGGGGGGCCAAGTGCATGCATAGGGGTTGGAGCGCATGTGTGGGGATGCACACATATTGCATTTTGGGGATGCGCACATGTGCTATGGGCAAGGTTAGAAAGGTTAGCCATCACCGCCTTATACCAAAGAGTATCAAGGAAGAGTAATCCTGAATTTCTTTTTCACTTCCAGCTTCATTCAAGGGTAAGTTGGTTTTTCTATATAATGATTGTGGAATACCTTCTTAAAACGATCTTCATGTTGATTTACTTATCATCTTCCTGTACCTGCTTTAGAAGATTTAGTCTCCTTTTTGTGTTGGTGTGCTATGGCATTCTCCTACAGTGAATATGATTTTTGTTTTTTTCTTCAACGTAGAATTGCTCCAAACGAACTGTACTTCCTAGTTAGAAGGGATCAAACATTGCACTTGAACTTACAAAGAATCTGCGATAATATCTGAGTGTTTATCATATGATCTTTTTCATTCTTCTATGCTGTTGAAAATGATGAAGGAAAGGGCACAAATGTGATCCAAGAAGAATTTGGAAGATGCAGTCAGAGGTAAGAATTATTGGGAAAATTAGCCCATGTGTTTCTTTCTCTTCATGAAGTGTCAGATGTCCCTTTGGTCAGCTGGGGAATTGTTTTGTATTTTATGTGCTTTTCTAATGTGGCTTTAAGTGTATCTTTTGTGGTAAGGGAATGTTGAAGAGCTATCATTCTGCAAAATACCTGATTTCAGTCAGGTTTGCTGAAGGCCTTGGCTCTGTATTTCTGTTTTTTTATTTAGGATAGCGAGTTCCTGAATGTGATGCTTTAGCGTTCTTCACAAAAAATATGTATGAACCCCACCTGAACATTAACTTCATCTGTTTCTCCTACACAATACACTCTGTATGAGATATGAGTTGGAGTAATGATTAGTCAGGTGACCAAAAGTGAATGGAAGATAAGCAGATATTTGGGAGGGATTTTAGATGTGACTCTTGTTTCTGAAAATTGAAAGAATTCAGCTGTTGGTTTCAATAGAACCAAAGTTTTATTCGTGATCATCTTAATACATTGACATATGCTCACTGTACTTGCTTGTAAAGTGATTAGGGATTAGGCCTGCACTAAGCAAAGAATAGTATTGCATGATGAACATTGGGAATTGCTTTTCACCAAGTCAGACAGCTGGTCTAACTCATTATGCAACTAGCAATAGCAGTTTAGAATGTTCAGTTCTTTCCTAACCTTGCTCTCTGAAGTTTGTAAATTATCTTGCAGTATTTGTAGACCGGTGGAACTAATCCAGAGCCAATACTGGACTAATTCCCTAAAACATTTTATCTCTTTCACACTCCCTAGAAGCTTGTCCAACCTGGGTGCCCTCCAGATGCTGTGGATGTCAATTTCCAAAATTGTCAACACTAAGCATATTGCCTAGAGAACTCTATAAGGTAAAGTTAGCACCATATGAAGAAACTCAAACTGGAGAAGGCTGGCATAAAAAATTCCAGGAATGTTGGATCAGAGAGCCATCATTATTGTAAACTTATGTCCCTTTTATCTAGGCTTCTGAGTTACCATCTTTAATATCCCAGTTGTACTATTTTCTAAAGGGATTTCTAAAATATGGGCCTAGATTTATTAGTGTAGACAGTGCAATAAAGGCCCTTGCTCCAATTAATAAGATATAAGCACATCTTATCTTTTCCTTGCATTGCATATGGGATTCATCATAGACTTATTTCCCAAGAAAACACATAAACATATATATGTATTTAGGTATCTTAGCTATTACATTTTTAAAATAATGCTTCTCATTGGAAAGAATCTTGAAACATACACATACAATGGCTATACATACATACATACACAAATAATTTATTATATTCTTTGCTCCAATTGTCCTTGGAACAAGTTGATCTTGCTGAAGTTTCATGGTTTTGACTGCATCTTTGAATAGTGTAGGATTGGTGGAGGGGGCTAACATTTGCATTTCCTGATCTTGAGCTCAAATTATCGCTAATGTTGTCTTGTGAGAATTCATTCTGTCAAGATTTCTGTCTGCATTCAATCTGCTATACTTTGATCTTATTTATCTAATGTTCACAGAGATATTTCATGAAGACACTTTAAATTCAATTTTTTAAACTTTACATTATTTCCTTTCTTTAAAAGCATGTCTTGTATGAACATGAACTGTAGCTTGTAAAAAGAGGTTCAAGGGCTCAACAATGATCAAGGATGAATTTAATGAATGTCACCTACTAGTAGGAGTTGACTCAGAAATCACTGTGAGTCAGAGACATACCTCTAAGAAATCAAAAATTTCTCATCTATATTTTCAATGATCAAAAAAGGGTTGTAACACTATGTCAAGTAATCAGTGTGCCTCACCCACTTTCAGACTGATGGTAGTATGAATGAGACATAGCACAATAACCAGTCTTCAACAATCCTGATTGGTTATTCTAGCCACAGGATCTTGATCTATAGATAAAGTAACAATTCCATTTGTATGCTTCATACAATTCACAATCAAATATTTAAAACATATATTAGTATGAATCACCCTGGGTAGTCCTTCCTGAGATTACTTTCCATACAGAAAGATCCCATGTGGGAATGATGCATGTCTATAAGATTTGCCAAATGGTTGTAATAAAATGTCTAAATTTTCAGAAACATAGTGCTCATATGGTTTCTTACCTCAAGAGTCATCAAGAGTGAAGGAACAGAATGTGTACATTTTTCATTGTAGAAAGTTGGGATTATATCCATAGATGTACAGTGCTGAGAGATACTGAAACGACCTCTTGATCTATGTTTTTTCTTTGCTGCAGTGAGCAGTTCATCTGAGATAGGCACCTAGAGTTTGCTCCATGTGTCTTGATAACATGGTGATATTTCTGAAAAGTATGGAATTTGAGAAGCTTTGGAGGGTTCAAAGGTAGCAAAGCAAGAATACGAATTACCAGACTTGAGTTGCCCATTTTTAAAGAAATAAATTGCAGCACTGGAGTTTAGCCATCTTTTAACTAGATTTTAACAGCATAATTGAAATGTAGTGCAGCAACATCTGGTTTAGATGTGGTTCTCCAAACCTATGTTCTAAACAAACAAAGCAAGCTAAACTACATGTATTATGGTCATAATAAGATAAATTCAAAATGAGAATATAACAGGAAAAAGGACCATCAATATGAGAAACATGGTAGTAAGTTCCAGATAGAGCTCATGATCAAAGTAAGGTATCATTCTGTTGAACTATGCTCAACAATATTATTAACCATGCTGACTTACTTGGTTTGGTTCTGCTGGCATAGAATCACCATGCAGGGAAAAGCTTGAAGATAAATGGAAATTGCAAATGTATTAGCTGACATTGCTAAGAGATGGAGAATTAATTGCTATATAATTGTTTTATTTGCATTGTTATTACATGGCATGACTGAGAGTTACAAATTCCACCTTGCCAGTTAATACTACAGTATATTCTTGTTATTTATAAGAATATCTGAACAATAATTCTGAAAAATTAGAGAAGTATTTAGACTAGATTGCAAGGATGAAATGGGTTAGCCTGGAATAGTTCTATTTTAACCTTATGTTTTCTATGGTCCTAAGAAAAGAAAACTTAAGAATTACATATTTGCAAATTGGCTCCAAAGAAAGTCAGGCAGAAATTACAATGACTTTATAGAAATTATGCTCCTGTAACAATGATGGGGCCTTAAACAATCATCTGATCTGATTCATTCTTTAAGAGATATTATGATAGGAGGAATGATTAATTTAATATGCACACAAGGAAGTCTTGACTAAATACTGAATATCAGAGGTGGTTTTACTTATATTTTCTTGCTCTCATCTGCATTCTGAATATCAGCCTAAATTTTCTGGTCTGGTTTCTGATATCATCCACTATCTTTACTGTTTGTTCCAGAGGTGGTATTCAGCAGGTTCTGACCAGTTCTGGAGAACCAGTCATGGAATTTCCATGACCGGTTCTCAGAACTGGTCAGAACCTGCTGAATACTACCTCTGCTATAATAATCTACAACACAAAAAAGAGAAATTGCAATTGTCTATTCCAGAAAGCCATTTTAATCCAAGGATAAATGTTTTGGGTTTTTCTCATGTGTTTTGTGCTGCAAAAAAGAAGTGGTGTTCCTTATTTACATTGCAGGGCAAACTTACGTACTTCAATGAGATGCTTTGCTACTGTCACTGGTATTTGTATTGCTGTGCATCTTTGTGACTGGCTGAGAACATCAAGTGCAGTTTCTGAATGCTAAATACATCTTAGAGGTATTGAATATCCCAGAGGAAATTCAAAATACAATAGTTCTTTGAATTAGAATTCTTTTATTGGCCAAGTGTGATTGGACACACAAGGAATTTGTCTTGGTGCAAATGCTCTCAGTGTACATAAAAGAAAAGATACATTAATCAAGAGTCAAGAATTATAAGGTACAACACTTAATAGTCATAGAGTACAATAAGCAATCAAAGCATACTAGGAAACAGTCCATATAAATTGTAAGGATACAAGCGACAAAGTTACAGTCATACTGTCACAAGTGGGAAGGGATGTGTGATAAGGAGTGATGAGAAGATTAATAATAATAGTAGTGCAGACTTTGTAAATAGTTGGACAGTGTAGAGGGAATTATTTGTTTCTTTGCACTTCTTGTGGCTTTACAAAGCAGTTCCAAAGCTGCACCAAAGAAGCACTTCACTCATGCATTTATAAAAGGGAAGTACCTTTTGAGTAACCTGTCTAGCTATATTATTTAAGATATGGTTGAATGTTATCATTATATTATTATAAAATAAAAGTGTAGAAATTAGTTTTCAGTAACAGTATTTTGAAAGAATGATGTTTTGGGGAAGTTTTTGAAATAATTGTTATCTACAAGTATATGTCCACCAGGTACAGACACTTAGTCTAGGTGCACAGCAGAGGTGGTATTCAGCAGGTTCTGACCAATTCTGGAGAACCGGTAGCAGAAATTTTGAGTAGTTCGGAGAACTGTCAAATACCACCTCTGACTGACCCCAGCCCCATTTATTCTCTGCCTGCTGAGTCCCAGCTGATTGGCTGGGTCTTCTTTTGTTGCCCTGCACAGGAGAACGAAGCTGGAAAACAAGTTAGTGGGGTGGGGAAGGAATGGGATTTTGCAGTAACCTTTCTCTGCCATGCCCACAAAGCCATGCCCATAAAGCCATGCCCACAAAGCCAAGCCATGCCCACCAAGCCAAGCCCAAAGAACCGGTAGTAAAAAATTTTGAACCTCACCACTGGTACACAGGGAACATATTCTATTAGTTATATTAAAAATAGTAGAAGTCTTATCCAGAAGGGATCAGAGAGTAACTTGACCAGCAGAAGATAGCTTTCACATTATAAAGGCTGCTTAGGTATCCCAGGAATCTGAATCTGAATCAATCAGTACACTCAATCGTAAATCTGATAATTTAGTGAAGTATAAATTTATTCCAAATAGGCAGAATAATGAAATGGATTATCAATTGGAAATGCTTCTATCTTGTCCTTTTCAAATTTTACCTCTTGTCTAAGAGGTAACTAAGGTATTAGTTTAACATTTCCACAAAAACACGAAGCACAATTTGCACAAATGTTAAGGTACATGAAGAAAAAGATGAAGCCCTTTATGACCTTAGATCTCGGGCCTTCAAACTTGACAGCTTTGACTTGTGAACTTCAACTCCCAGAATTCCTCCTCTAGTCATGTTAGCTCAGGAATTCTGGGAATTGAAGTCCACAAGTCTTAAACTTGCCAAGTTTGAAGACCCTTTCCTTAGACAATGAAAAACCATGGAATTGGATAATAATCCTTCAGTAAGCATCTATAAAAATTAACCTTTTAAGAAGAGGGCAGTTCAGAGTTGCAGTTGTAGATCATATGGGCTATCTATCCAGTAATTTTCTTTATCACAATCAAACTGGCTAAATCCATTAAAAAAAGTTGCATGCTAAATAGATTGACCATATAAATAGATAAAATACAAAAACGTATAAGTTAAATAGTACAAGAGATTGCTCTCAATGAAGAAAATCTGCAGCTATAGAGCCATCAGTCAGTTGATCTCTTTACCTAAGAAAGGACACTTTGTGATTGTCTGAGACTTGTTGCCATCCTGGTTGAATAGATGAATGTTCTCTTAATTTTCCTGCAAATGGTTTCTTACAGAAATCCAAGCAGACAGTGGGTTAGATGCAGTGGTGGGATTCATTTATTTTTTTTTTACTACTGGTTCTGTGGGCGTGGCTTGGTGAGCGTGGCAGTTTAAAATACGGTAAACTCTCCAGTCAGAGGTTGTATTTGCTGGTTCTCCGAACTACTCAAAATTTCTGCTACTGGTTCTGCAGAACTGGTTCAGAACCTACTGAATACCACCTCTGGTTAGATGCAGATGGCTTCTCTACTGGAGAAAACATGGACTTAAATATTTTTGCTGATGACTTTTTCTCATGCATCTTACACCACGAAAGAGCCATAAAATCAAGGGAAAGTGTCTGTTTCATTACATAAAGAGATTAGACATTTTATATTTGTGAGCCTACGAATGGTTCAAAACAGCTGTAATTAAGAGAATGAGAAATTATTTATGATTCATTGGTGTATCTATTCAAAGTAGAATTCCAAGATATTTTCAAGGGGTGATATTTAAGCTAATAATAATGCCTGGCAGAAATAGGTTATCTAGAAAGATCAAATGTTATTAATTCAAAAACAGAATAGTTGCAGAAAACACAAAAAACAATTGTACTGATCAATGAACAGCATTGAAAATACTACTTGTTCAAATGTTGTCACATATGTAATTAGAATAGTGATTGTTAAACTGGTTTATTTTGTTTCATGTATATGTTTAATTGTAATATCTGTTTACCTGTTTTATCATTGTTCTAGATCAACATATATTTATTTATACATGATAAACAATTAAGGGCTTTTTAAAAAAAATCCTAACATTAAAATTCTAAATAGAATGTCTACCCACAATTATTTAAAAAAATAATTCCAATGAAAGCAGTATTCCCTGCTCTATACCACTCCTGCACTGCCAAGGAACTATGTTTAGAATATAAATCGATCATATTTGGGAAGATACTTTTGTTACAGGGCTCAATGTGCATTATATGACCTGTTTACAGACAAAGAGACCTTGTAACTCTGGTAATGTAAAAACACATTTAAGATATCCTGGATTTTTTACATTAACTCTCTCATATTCATAAAACCTATATGACTGTGATATTCATAATTAGGAAACTTTAGGGTTAAGTCAAGAATACCTATGTTAGTACATACTGCTGTGTATAGAACATTTCTTCTTGCTATTAATTTACTGTGGCATGGCATGAAGAAGATTGCATCACAATTACAGGATACAATTACAGGAATATTTTGCCTGTACTTTGGTCTGAACAACATTTGGCTTGGTCTTAAAATCATTTTTGGCTTCATACTTTGTCGGATTGTAGCCACAAATATAAAGCAGACTAGTGATATTAAAAAAAAAACATATTACATTTTGCAGATGTAGTGTGTGTGTGTGTGTGTGTGTGTGTGTATGAATCTCTCTGTGAATCTGTAAGAGAAAGATGTCTGGTGACTTGTCCAGACATAGCTTAGCAACTCCAGCAGCCTTTCAGAATGGAAACCGTCATGGTTTCACCTTGATATGACCAAGATAGGCCTAAGCACCATACGAAACAAGTAATAACTAAGTGCCCAAGGTTGTCATATCTGAAATATAAGAGGATTGAGTGCAGCCCCAAAAACCTTCACATTCTTGTCACATTGTGGTTTGTAATGTAATGAAAGTAAATGATTGAACAAGTTTAATTTGTTAAATTTAATTATAAATGAAATCAAGTCAAAGGTAGATTTTGTTCTGGAATTCAGCCTCATCGTGGCTGAAGCCTTTTCTGAAGGCTGTGATCATTTTAACCATTTAAACATTCTCCCCACCCCATCACATATTAGGCCACAATCCATAGTTTATAAAATACAATGGATTCATTCATACAACATGTATTTTATAATGAACATAGCTACCTTCATTATTTTTGAAAAGTTAGACTTTATTTATTCTACCTGTTCATAATGTCAGGGCCCATTTTAATTTACAGCTTCATTACAAACAGTTATTGAGTTATTGTTTTTCCATATGGTGCTTGTAGCTGAAGTAGGAAGTATATTATTGCTATATGCAGTTACATTTGAAAAATAAAATAGGTGTTCAAATAAAATTGAGATCCTTTACTATTGAGTTTAACTAGATTGGGCTTAAACTAATTTTTAATAAAATATAGATTCTCATTTTAAAAATGACTCTTACAAGGAGATTGGATTATGTATTTATTAGCTATTTCAATAGCCTTTCTGAATTGAAATCTTATTTATACATATAGCTTATGTATTCTTGAATTTAATTTACATGATTGTCTTTGAGTGGCTCATATCAATAGAGAAAAATCATAAAAAATAAAACACATCAGTATAAAATATACCGGCCCAAGACCAAATACACACTTCATGCTATTTCATAATATAAATTTATAGCTGTACTGTAGGAAAATTGGGTCTTTAGGGCCTTCTTAAAGGCTGAGAGGATGGGTCCATTAGAATTTGGGTCCACAGAGTGAATGCTTCAATAGCAGGTACTGCAAACTACCTGAATCCCATAAAATGCTACTGTTTAATTAATGAGTACTGGAATATGTCTCCTATTTAATCTTATAAGATAGACAGAGATAAACAGAGGCCAAGGTCCCACAAATAGCCAGGCCATGTGTCATGAAGCGCTTTAGAGGTGATCTCCAGTACCTTGAATTGTACCCAGAAATCTATTTTGTGCAGCTCACAAAGTAGTGTTATTTATGGGAGAAGTGAGATTCATCATAGTTAATCATGATACCACAGCCTAGTCCAGCTGTAACTTCCCAGTGGTCTTGTAAGCCAGATGGGAGGTAATTAGGGCAGAACTGAATGTGAGTATGGCCTCCCAATAGGTGAAATTGATAAGATGGATTTGTGTCAAGGCCTTTATAGCTCTGGCTACAACTTATTTCCCAACAGGAAGTTCAGAATTTCACACTAGTTTTGCATGGGGTTGCGGAACGTCATACAGAGCTAATAATTATTATTAATAATTATTAATAATTATTACTATTACTATTAATCTTCTCATCACTCCTTATCACCCATCCCCCTCCACTTGTGATTGTATGACTGTAACCTTGTTGCTTTTATCCTAACAATTTATATTGACAGTTTCCTAGTATGATTTGATTGCTTATTGTACCCTGTGACTATTATTAAGTACCTTATAATGGTACCTTATAATTCTTGACTCTTGACGAATGTATAGTTTCTTTTATGTATACAGAGAGCATTTGCACCAAGACAAATTCCTTGTGTGTCCAATCACACTTGGCCAATAAAGAATTCTATTCTATTCTATTCTATTCTGTTCTGTTCTGTTCTGTTCTGTTCTGTTCTTTTCTGTTCTGTCCTGTCCTGTCCTGTCCTGTCCTATTCTATTCTATTCTATTCTATTCTATTCTATTCTATTCTATTCT
>NW_020769319.1:2087612-2113375 GCF_900518735.1 Pseudonaja textilis | reverse complement strand
CTATTCTATTCTATTCTATTCTATTCTATTCTATTCTATTCTATTCTATTCTATTCTATTCTGGAAGCTCACTGGGACTATGTGGCCTCAAAATCCATAGCCACTAGCAACCTAGTGTTGCTAGGTTGAGCCTTAGCTTGTTTGTCTCTACTCAGATTCCCAAAGTCTCTCCTACCTTGAGCACTTGGCCAGCCAGGGTTGAGAAGTTTAGTAGGTATTTTCAGTCTGAGTTCCCAGACGATTTAACTATTAGCTTCATGTAGATATTAAACAGAAGTAAGGAGAATATTCAGCTTTAAGACTCCCATAAAATAGGGCATCTCTACACCCCCCCCATCAACACTACTTGGAAGTGGCCTCAAAGGAAGCAGGAGAACCACCACTGAAAAAATGTACTTCCCATTCCAACCTGTCTAAGCTGGTCCAGAAGGACTGATGGTATCCAGAAAGTCTTGAAGCACCGAGAAGGGCCAGGATAATAATAACAATAATACTAAAAGAAAATTAAGAACAAATTCATATAAAGTTAGAATTGAGAATACAGCAACAGACAGCAAGTGCCTCTGCAAAGAAGCTGAAGAAATAGTAGGCCACCTGCTTAGCTGCTTCAAGAAGATCTCAAAGACTATAAGCAACGACATGACAGAGTAGAAAAAATGTTGATTAGAAAGATCTGCAAAAACAGATCTTTCTAATCAAATCATTTGCCTGCAAGCAATAATTTTAAGGGATCATAAAATAGAGAAAGTTATAGAAAATGAAGAAACTAATTTCGTTCGGATTTTAGAATTCAGACAGGCACCTGCCACATAACATCCTAGATTTAACAACTGTCAATTAGAAAGACAAAACATTCTGGATAGTGGATGTGGCAGTATCTGGAGACAAAAAAAAAAGAAACAGAAGAGAAAGAACAGGAAAAGATAATAAAATATAAAAGACAAAACACTTGGAACACCACTTGAACACATCTATGTTGACAAAATCACCTTTAGTTAATTGCAAAAGGCAGCTTTACTTGGAACAACTTACATTATGCAGTGATACAATCAATACCTCAAACAAGAACATCTGCCTATCCCAGGTCCTAGGGGAAGACTGAATAGGAAGATAAAAAATGCCAAATCCAGTCTACACATCTGTGTATTGAACCCTAATAATAGTAATTGAAATTCAAAGATTATGGCAATGTTCTAGAATATATTACATTTATTCCAAACCTGCCAGAGATTATCAATACATGAAACTAAGGCTGTTTCATTACTATACCTCAGCGAGTTATAAAAATAACTTTCACATATGTTTTCAACCATTATTTTCATTTACTGCTACTGTTTTCTAAAACAGGAAGGGTATGATGCCAACCAGGCAAGAGTCGCAGCATACATCATTGGCACAATGCATCCAATCCAGGGGTGGGACCAGTTCGCACCTATTTGTTAGAACCAGTTGTTAACATTCTAAGCAGTTCGGAGAACCAGTTGTTAGAAGAAATTACTGGCCTAATCCTGTAAGGAAGGCAGAAAGGAAACATTCTGGTGTTGCTTACAGAAACTGCCTCTCCATTAACCCTTATTACATTCTTGGCAGGACTAGACTTCCTGTCTCAGGAACGTCTGGAGTTTTATTCCCCTCCTTTGCTGGTACTTTGTTTGTGTGGAGTGACCATTCAAAGGTACAATGGCACTGAAAAAAGGGACTTATGACCATTTTTCACACTTATGACTGTTGCAGCATCCCCACAGTCATTAGAGGCCAGGCAAGGAGATGCGTGCCTCAATGTAAGTGATATTGAGTTGGCCACACACAGCCAATAACATGACCACCAAGCCACATCCACCTGGTCACATGACCACCAAGCCATGCCTACCATCTAAGCCACGCCCACAGAAACAGTTGTTAAAAATTTAAATCCCACCCCGATCCAATCATTGTAACTTTGATACACTTCTTCAATTTACTTCAGCCTGTCACTGAAGAACAAAAGTACCTATTGCCCACATTAATAACTCAAACCATAATCCGTCTTGCTATGCTATGCTGCTTCTTTTTTCATGCATAGAATTGTGTGGCATGACTTTTGCCCCAATTCAACTTACAATTCAATTACAACAGATGAGCTGTATTTATTTTCAGATGTGCTTACAGATTGACATCACGATAACGCTGGCCTTCTGCTTTGCATTACTTTAAACAGGATGTGCATTCAGATATGTATCAGAATATATTTCTTCCTTAACAATGGACCTATCTTTTGTGAAAAAAATCCAGAGTGGTTTCTATATAAAACCAAACTGGGCATTAGTGCATAGTGTAAAGCTACATTTTTCTCTTTTTCTTGAATTAATTATTGGTGTGAGGGAACATGAATATTATCGGTGCTATTGACTTTTCTAGAAAGGAAATGATAGCTAAACAATCTTGGTTGATTATGCAGATTTATTGGGTTTTGCTAAAGAGGAATTCAGACCAAAAGCAAGAAACTAATTGGAAAAAGAGGGTTGTATGTGTGATTGGTTTCTCTATGTACAAATGTCTGAAAGATTTAAATTGTACAAAATGAATTTTGTTTTATAAAAAAACTGGACTTTGAGAGAGAGATGTAGTAGTAATGAGCATTTTATTGCTAAAATTACAAATTGTTATTGAGAGGGAGTCAGGAAGATGAATATGTGAAGATTCTATGGTTAAATGGCTAAAATATTTTGGTTGTAATATTACTTTGAATCAATGGGAAGTACATATTCCAAAGCCTCTACAATCATTGGCCAACTATTTGTAATTGTTAATGTGAGAGAAGGAGGAATCATCCAAGAAATGAGGAGTAATCTTAATTTCATGTTGCACGGACAAGTTCAGGTCACTTGAGCTGGAATAGGAAATAATCATGTTTATTGGGGCTCTATCTATAATTAAATTTAGAAGAAAGAGAGAGAAAGGGAAAATGGAGGTAAGCATAAAGCTTCAATACTTCTGTTATGATTTCTGTTATTTGTTGCTTCAAAGCCCCAAGGAACACTTTGTGAATTTGTGATGCCAAATAAAATGTCATCTGTACTCTTGTGGTATTTTTACCATTGGAAAACTAAAATCCCATAAGAAAACCAAATGTCATATTATGTGAGTTCTATAAATATTGAAATGCAGCATTCTGTGAAGAATTCAACTCATGGGATAGGCTAACCCTTTTATGCTCATAATTCAAAATTCAAGAATTTTGTAAACTGTTTCCCAAAATTTGTCCAGAAGTCATGCAAAACCATGACTTTCCATGTGTGAGTATTGTGAACAGGAAGACACACTTTTCTTTCCTAGAAATTCATATGTGTTTTGGTGACAAATTTTAATCAGTTCATGACACTTTATACAAAATATTCAGAAACACTGTATATGAAACCGGATTTACATGCTCAACATCTGAAGATAGATCCTGTTGATTCCTGCTGAGACAGCCACTCAGCAGTTATAAAATTGCACTCTGAAGCACACAATAGAGATGCCCTTCTTACATTTAATCTTTGAAAACTTGGATTTCAATGTTATTTTCAAACTCACAAATAGCTGGACTCTTTTTCATGGGAGAAACAGCATTCTACCTTCTCCATCCTATCTAGGAGAACTTGTGTGTGTGTGTGTGTGTGTATGTTATAAATGTGGTGTTCATAACATGTTCATAACATTCCATGAGGTTCTCGTGGGCAAAAAGGTTGCTCACTCTTTTCACAAAGGGTCATGACAGCCCATTTGTGTTCCCCCAAACACAAGCTATTTGCTCTGGCCCTAACCAAGAACAGAAAATAAAAAGAAATGTCTACATAATGTCTAGAATTCCTCAAACTCATAATAAGACTTTGCTGAACTAATGTCTATACTGAAAGCCTGAGAATGGAAGTATAGAGGTGACAACTTAAAATTAGCTGCATCAGGAGTACAAGAGCTAGGAACCATTAACATTTCAGCTATAAGAAGCATGCACGTCTCCACAGTTGTACTCAAAATATCAAAGTTGTTATTTTTTTTATGGGGGTGAAATATCTTTTTGAAAGGTAGTAACATTTTTTCCTAATCCTTTGCAAATTATACATAGTCCTATTTTCTGGGCACTTTGTGTTTTTTCTTGAACAGCACTACTGTATTTTCTTCTCATTGTTGTAGTCTCTATTCTGAGTTAGACATATGGACATCTGTACCCAAGTCCAAGGAATGAAAGAAACAATATCATACAGATAACCAGCTAATATTCTTGGTCATTTCTTGAAAAGATTTTTTTTCAGCCAGTGTCTAACAATTATAAAATTTCTATGATGCTAGTAGTATAACTTATCAGAGTAGATACCTAGACTATGAAAAGTAAGGAGACTGATACAAGGACACATCAGAATAAAAATCAGGATTGCCTAAATTCCTTCAGGCCACTCCTTTTTCTGTCTGAAGTTAGGAGTACAAGTATAGCAGGTCTGGTTGCCCCAATCAGCATACTGTATCTTTCTGTCAAAGAAAGCAAATTTGTAGAAGATGACTCATTATTATTTAAAGAAATAAATATCTGGAGAATATATCAATCATTCTGGGCAATGCCTGTTGGAGAAATATGTTTTTGGAAAATGCTTGTTCTCTATATTTGAACTAGACTGATGATTGAACTAGCCTCCTCCACAAGTTTTCGTTCGCTGTTGCAATGAATTAGTTTTAAGTATTTTGCAGATGTAGTGAGTATTCTTCAATAAGTCTGACAGTTTGACAAAAGTTAAGTAGGCATATCAGTTAACTCTAGGTCCTTTGTAGTGGTTTATAGATTAAATGTGCTTGGCATGTTTACTTGTCTGATTTCAAGGCATGGCAGAGCATGGCATGACAAGCAGACATGCTCACAACAGGTATTACTAGGCAATGACATCTGAAATCACACAATTTCCTCTTTGATTTAGCTTTAGCAGAATGAATCACAACATCCTATTCTTTAGCTTTAATCCTTGTGTAACGTGAACATTGCATAATGATGCTATTAGAAATGATAAATAAAGTAGTTTTACTCAACTTTCTTTCATGGAGATACTTTATCTGGAAGAACATCCCATTGAGTTCAGCAGTTCAAAATATTTAAAAATAATAGACAAGACATTTTGGTTTGAATTCAGTTTGCTTAAGGAGCACTGAATGGGCACTGTTTGAGGAGGACAATATTGATACTTAAATCTCAACAGTACTGTTTTATATCAAAAGCTGCATTGATGTTGTCACCAACCCCAGACAAGTATGGTTTTTTCTAACAATAAGCCCTGGATAAATAGAGAAGTGTGTCTTTTATTAAGAGCCAGAAATGCTGCTTTCCATTCTGGTGATGCGCTACAGTACAGCGAGGCAAGAGCTAAATTGAAACAGGGCATCAGGGATGCTAAAGCTATGTACAGATGGAGGATTGAACATCATTTTGAGAGCTCAGACTCTTGCCAGGTATGGCAAGATCTGCAACAAATTTGGGGCAGAGCAACAAAAATAGTTTGTCTAGCAGTTGTGATTCTTTGGCTGAGCAGCTAAATCAATTCTTCAACCATTTTGAGGTGGAAACAGGAACAACCATCATTTCAGCCTCTACCACTGATAGTATACCACTAACATCTACCATCGATAGACAACCACTTCTACCATAGATTTCTGATGTGAGCCGCGCTTTCCAGAATTTTAACACCCAGAAGGCAGTTGGGCCAGATGGAATCATGGGATGAGTTGTTAGAGACTGCACTGCAGAGTTAGCTGGAATGTTCATGGATATTTTCAATCTATCCTGTCACCGTGCTCTGTCCCTATCTGCCTGAAGACATCCATTTTTGTGCCAGTCCCCAAGAAGACGGTAATGGTATCTCTCAATGATTATAGACCAGTAGCATTTACATCTGTTGTCATGAAATGTTCTGAGAGACTGGTGTTGAACTACATTAAGGCTAGTCTTCCATCTACTTTGGACTCAAGCCAATTTGCATATAGGAGTAACAGATCAACTGATGATGCTACATCTATTGTTGTCCATACTGTATTGAATCATTTGGAACAACATGGAACATACACAAGGCTGTTATTTGTGGATTATAGTTCTGCTTTTAACACCATTCTACCCAACAGGTTGTGTTGTGGAGCGGCGGAGATACGAGGCTGAGCCAGAGCGTTCGTTTTAAAGAGGCTTTATTCGGGTGAATAAAGGGTTGCCGCGTCTGCCAGGCTAACTCGGCAGATCAGCTGGTGGCAACAGCTGATGTCGTTTGACAGCTCCTTTTATAGCCGGCTGTCAAACGGCATCAGCCAATGGGAGCGGTCGGTGCTCCCGCTCGAACGGCGGACCTGGTTGGGAACTCCAGCCAGTTCTATAGACACAACACTCCTTTCCCCTGGCCAGGAGCATGCGTAGTCCCACAAATAGGCCGGTCGTCTATGATGGCGGCAGGACTGTCGGAGTCCAGGAAAGTCTCTGGCTGGAGCAAAGTCCTCGGCCCCGGGGAGCGTCTCGGAGGTTGCTGGAGAGCGGGTTCAGTCAGCGAGGACCTTTGGTGGATCAGGTAGGCCTCTCCGTTCAGCTCGTTTCTGGCGCGTCGTTTGGCCAGGGCGGTAGACTGGCTCGCTCGGTTGTGAGTCTAGAGTCCTTCGTTGGTAGATCGGGCCCTGCAGGGAACTCTCGGCTGGGTAGATCGGTCCCGGCAAGGAGCCTTTGGTGCTGGCTGGCTGGGCTGAGTAGACCGGCCCCTTGGCGGTTGTCGGGTAGGCTGGATCATTGGTGCTTGCTGGGTAGATCGGGTCGCTTGGCTGGTTGCAGGAGCCATCAGTTGTGCCTCTCCACCTTCTCCTCAGCTGGTCCACGTGCCTGCGCCACAAGCGTCCGTCTTCTAGGAGGACTCTGTAGGATCTTGGCCCTGCAACTGACACAACCTGTCCAGGTACCCACAGCGGGTCCCCTGCATAATTCCTGGCGTATACCAGGTCATGCAGGGCAAAGTCCCTGACCAAGCTGTTAGATCCCAGGGGGATGTCTGGGCAGTAATGGGGATGTAGCCTGTCCAAGATGGTCCTAAGATGCCTCCCCATTAATAGCTCAGCAGGAGATTTATTCGTAGTGGTGCATGGGGTTGTATGCTGGCTTAGAAGATAACGTGACAGTTTGGAGTGCCAGTTTTCCTGACCAAACCTAGCAAGTGCCTCCTTTACTGACCTGACTGACCTCTCAGCCATCCCATTGCTGGCTGGGTGAAAAGGGGCTGTGAGAATGTGTCTGATACCTAAGTTAGCAGCGAACATACTAAACTCACAAGATGTGAACTGGGGGCCATTGTCAGACACCAGTGTGTCAGGGAGGCCATGGGTAACAAACAAACGGGTTACCTTAACAATTGCTTGGGTGGTTGTTGAAGGTAGTAGGGCCAAGTCTATCCATTTGGAATATGAGTCTACTAAAACCAAGAAGGTCCTTCCATGTACTGGTCCAGCCAGGTCTATGTGCAGGCGAGACCAAGGTCCCCCAGCACTTTCCCACCTGGTAGGGGTGGCTGCTGGTGGGGCAGGCCTGGTAGTTTGGCAAGGTTGGCATGAGCTTACCCAGTTGGAGATTTGGGCATTCATGCCTGGCCACCAAACGTAGCTGCGGGCCAGGGCCTTCATCCTTATGATGCCCGGGTGGCCTTCGTGAAGGACCTTTAGGATGGGTACATGGAGAGTGGCTGGGATGACCACCCTTGTCCCCCACAACAGACAACCCTGTAGGCTTGACAATTCTTGCTTGCGAATTTTGAAGGGAGTGAAGTCAGAAGTGTATTGTGTTTCAGGCCACCCCCTTCCCACCCAGTCCAGAACCTGGGCAATCACCCTGTCTTTTTTTGAGTGCGTTGCAATGTCTTCAGCTGTAACAGGCAATTTAAGTTCATTTACTTCAAAAATGGCATGAATGGGTGCTGGGTCTTTGACTGGAACTGGCAGGGGGCAGCGACTAAGGGCATCTGCGTGACTCAAGTTTTTTCCAGGGCGATGCACTAATTTAGATGAATATGTGGCCAGGAACAAGGTCCACCTGGTCATCCTAGGTGATAGAACCTGTGGGGTTTGCTTGTCCCCTGACAAAAGTCCCAGTAGTGGTTTATGGTCAGTTATGAGTTCAAAGTGGTGCCCAAATAGGAATTCATGAAACTTTTTAACTGCAGCTACTGCAGCCAAGGCCTCCTTATCAATTTGGCTGTAGTTTCTTTCTGCAGCAGAGAAAGTCCTAGAGAAGAAGGCAATTGGTGCCTCAGAACCATTTGGGAGCCTATGGCTCAGAACTGCCCCAATACCAAAAGGGGATGCATCAGCAGCCAGGACTAGGGGGAGTTGTTGATTAAATTGGATTAAAACTGCATCAGATGTTAGTAAGGATTTGACTGATTTGAAAGCGTGGGCTTCCCTGGGTCCCCAATGCCAGGGGGATTCTTTGTCTAACAGTCTGTGTAAGGGCTCTGCAATGGATGCCTTATGAGGAAGAAATGAAGTGTAAAAGTTCAGCAGCCCTAGAAAGGCTTGGAGCTCCGTCTTGTTGGTTGGTGTGGGTGCCTTGTGGATAGCCCTGACTTTGGATTCAATTGGGTGAATGCCAGAGGCATCAATCCTGTACCCCAGAAAGTCCACTTGCTTAGTGGCGATGGTGCACTTCTCCCTTTTGAGTTTGAGGCCATGCTGCCTGAACCTGTCTAGGACTGCTCTGACCCTTTGTATGAGCTGAGGTTTGTTAACTGCTGAAACTAAAATGTCATCGAAGTAAGGGACTACCCCTGGGAGTCCTTGGAGAATCCTTTCCATGAGAGACTGGAAAATACCTGGGGCTACACTTACGCCAAATTGGAGGCGCTTGCATTTGAATGCTCCCCTATGAGTGACTATGGTTTGCAGCTCAGCTGTCTGATCATCAATAGGGAACTGTTGGTATGCCTGGGACATATCTAATTTGGCAAAGATGGTGCCGGGTTTGAAAGTGTGTAATAGGTGTTGGATAACAGGGACAGGGTATGCGCTGACCTGCAGAAAACGATTGAGGGTGGTCTTGTAATCAGCGCAGATTCTCACGCTGCCATCTTTTTTGAGTGGGGTGACTATGGGTGTCTCCCATTTGGCAAAATCTGTTGGCTCTAATACCCCTTGCTTTAATAACTTGTCTAATTCTAAATCTAATTTTGGGTGGATGGCAAAGGGTACCCTGCGCGGCTTGAGGCGAAGGGGAATTGCCTGGGGGTCCACAGTGAAGGAGATGGGGGTGCCAGAATAGCAACCCAATTCATTGCTAAAGACATCAGAATAGTCTGTGAATAGGGTGTCTACTTCAGAGGTTGAGACAGCATGGATTCCAGTTATACTAAGGCCAAGGGAAGGGAACCAATCTAGTCCCAGCAGACTGGGGAGGGCACCATTAACAACCACCAAAGGCAAATGGCCTTTAAAACCTTGGAACTGAACTAAAAACTTGCCTTTCCCGAGGACAGGGATGTTCTTGCCCTGGTAGTCCCGTAGGATCAGGTGGCATTTCTGGAGCTTCTTTTTTGAAATTCTGGGGTGAATCTTCTTCAGGGTCTCCCAGGAGATGATTGAAAGTGCAGATCCCGTGTCCACCTCCATTCTGCAAGGCTTACCTTCTAAGAAAACAAAAATACTTATTTTGTTAGAGGTTTTAGAAGTGTGGTCTGCATGGTAGCAAGTATAGTAGTCTTCCACTTGCCTTTGGAAATTAGCAGTAGGTTGAGGTCTCTGAGGGAAGGTTCTCCCTGCTTGGCAGACTCTAGCTAGGTGGCCTTTCTTCTGACAGTTTAGACAAATGGCATTCCTGAACCTGCAGGATGCTCTAAGGTGGGAACCCCCACAGCTCAGACAAATGGGAGGTTGCTTGGGGGTGAAGTTGTTCCTTTGCCCTGCTCCTTCTTGTGGGGGCTTTTGCTGCCTAAGGCAGTTTATGTCTGTTGTGCCTATGGGGTCTTCTTCAAGGGAAACTTCCTCTGAGTGAATAGTGGATCTGCCAGGTCTGATAGGAGTTCCTTGAATCTCAGCTGCTGATTGAGCAGAGAGCTCAGCAGCTTGGGCTTCTTCTATAGCTAAGGCTAGGGTTAAGTCTTTTTTGGCTAGCAAGCGTCTTTGAAGACTAAGGTCCCTGACCCCACAGACAATCTGATCCAAAAGCATGTCTTCTAGGTAGTCTCTGAACCCACACTGTAAGGCAGCTGACCCCAGGGCTGCCATATACTCACTAATTGACTCCCCCTCAGCCTGCCTTCTGGTTCTGAAGGCATGCCTCCTAGCTATCTGGGAGGGTTTAGGTGAGTAGTGATTGGAAAGAATCTCTTGGAGCTCTTCCCAATGGATGTTTCTTACAGAGTGAGGGGCAAATAGTGCTGTAGCGGTGTCAAAAACCGCAGCCCCACAGTAACTGAGGAAGAAAGATTTTTTCCTATGCTCAGCAGCGTCTGTGAGGTCGATAGCATCCAGGAAGTAGATAAACCGGTTTTTGTATGACTCCCACGTTTCTTCGGCTGGCTTGAAGGGTGGGAATGTCGGGTTGGTGTTCATCTTGAGGCAGCAGTGCCTGTCACCTCAGCTGCTGTGGTTCGAAAATCACGCTCTTAGAAGAGCGTTATGCGGCTGCACCTGTCAGGCGGCGTCTGTCTCCTCGGCTGAGGAGGCTTTAAATTTCGCGCTCTTGGTGAGCGTCGGCGGCTGTGGCTTCAGAGCTCGGTGGCTTCACTCTTTTTTTAGTGACCAGCTCAACGATCAGACGTCTGGAAGCCTCTTATTGTATCCCGCCCTCGTCACCAGTGTTGTGGAGCGGCGGAGATACAAGGCTGAGCCAGAGCGTTCGTTTTAAAGAGGCTTTATTCGGGTGAATAAAGGGTTGCCGCGTCTGCCAGGCTAACTCGGCAGATCAGCTGGTGGCAACAGCTGATGCCGTTTGACAGATCCTTTTATAGCCGGCTGTCAAACGGCATCAGCCAATGGGAGCAGTCGGCGCTCCCGCTCGAACGGTGGACCTGGTTGGGAACTCCAGCCAGTTCTATAGACACAACAGGTTGTTTCTTAAAATGTCCAATTTGGGTATAGATGAGAAGATTTGTTTGTGGATAAAGGATTTTCTGACAGATAGGCCACAGTTAGTAAGGATGGGATCTCACCATTTTTCTACTCTGATATTAAGCACAGTAGCCCCCCAGGGTTGTATGCTAAGCCCTTTCCTTTATTCTTTGTTCACACATGACTGCACCCCATTGTATAACACCAATGCAATTATTAAATTTGCAGATGACACAACAGTGGTGAGGCTCATTAATAAGAACAATGAGTCTGCTTTTAGAAAGGAAGTACGAGGGCTGACACTGTGATGTAAAGAAAATAATCTTACACTTAACACCAAAAAAACTAAAGAACTTATAATTGACTTCAGGAGGAAGAGAGGTGTACATTTACCATTGTATATAAATGGTGAGGAGGTGGAGAGGGTTGGTAGTTTTAAATTTCTGGGCACTTATATTTCGGAGGACCTCTCATGGACTATGAATGCTAGCATGCTTGTGAAGAAGGCACAGAAGAGGCTGTACTGCTGTACTGCTCAGGAAGATAAATCTATCTCAGCCTCTACTTCTGTCCTACTACCACAACACCATTGAGAGTGTCCTGACATATGACATTCTTGCATGGTATGGGAGCAGCTCTGTAGCGGACAAAAAAGTTCTAGAGAGAATCATTAAAACTGCCCAGAATATCATTGGGCTCCAACTGCCACACCTGGATGACACCTTCACATCTCGCTGTTTGAAGAAGTTGCACAACTTTCTCAGAAACTCTTCCCATCCTGCTTACAATCTTTGTGAACTGTTGCCTTCTGACAGAAGATACAGAACAATTAAAACTTGGACTACACATTTTCTGAACAGTTTTTATCCCAGAGCTATAATTGCACTTAACAATGAACTTAAAGACCATAATCACTGAGTGGTTGGACAGTATTACTTGATCTGTTGTGTGGATGCTTGTGTGTTTTTAGGAGGCAGGGAATTTGGGTAGGTGTGGGGTGTTTGGGGATTGTCATGTGTGTGTACGTCTGGTCTCTGGGTGTCGGTTCTCTGAGTGTTATGTGGATTTCATTGTATATATACTGTGTATATACATACAATGACAATAAAAAATTCAAATTCAAATAACGGCCTTATTTGACACAAATACAATTAATGTAGCTGAGACCATGAATTATTTTTATGCTATTCTTCCCTTTATTTTCAGAATAATCACATTATTGAATGGCCCCACTAACATGCTATTTCTCCCAGCATCCCAGTCTTTGAAGGTGAGATAGAGCAGACAAAATGTTCAAAGCAAACTTCAAATTAGCATTAAGGTGCAACGATAATGCTCTTAATAACTTGCCCATTATGTACAGTAAATGGCGAAATATGGTAAACTATTCCCAATATCTGAAAAACATGCATGTCAATTTCTTAGCATTCTTACCTCAGCTTCTGCCATTTACCAAATATGGAAAAGTGAAATACAGTTTAACCAATGAAGGGCCCTTTTGCAAGACCTACTTAACTGGATCAATGGGCTTGGGATTAGTATGCCGATATTAAAAAGAAGTTGGCTGATCCATGAGATTAGGTACTTAGCCCCCCAAAAACCCAGCTTTGTAAAGAGTTAAATGAACTACCCTCAACCAGCTATATTATAAGAACATCAGAATCTAAAAAAAATAAAAAAATAAGTCTGTTGCAGAATTCACATCAAGGTCTAGCTACACAGAAACAATTACTAAAGACGGATGGCATTGATCAATTATACCTATTGCCGCCCACTAAACCAATGGGGAAAGGGCTAGGGATATTGTTATGGCTTGCTGCACAGTCAGTCAGATGTTCAGTCTGGATTTGGCATTTTAGTCCACCTTTCAAGTTTTTCCTGAGGACCTGAGATAGGCAGAGGTGGATGTTTGATGGTGTTACAGGATGTAAGCTCTTTCAAGTAAAGCTGCCTTTTGTAATTGACTGATGGTCAATTTTTTAAAATGCTGATGGTGTTCAAGTAATGCTCCTGTTATTTTGGGATGGCACCCAAGGTTCCTATTACTTTTGGTACTACCTTTGCCTCCTTTTGCCACAATCATTCTATTTCTATTTTCACATCTTTTTATTTTAACTTCTCTAGGTTTTTCTCTTTTATTCTGCTGTCTTCAGGTACTGACTATCCACTATCCAGGCATTATTGTGTTTCTTATCAACAATTGTTAAGTTTGAGGGTGTTATGTGGCAGGTATCTGTCAATTTGAATTCTAAAGTCCCAGAGCACTTAGCTTCTCATTTTCTATAACTTTGTCTATTTTATGGTCCCACCAATTCTTGCTTGCAGGCAAATGGTATTTCTTGCAGATCTTCCAATGTACCACTGTTGCTATTTTGTCATGCCATTGTTTGTAGTTAGTCTGTGTGACCTTCTTGTAGTAGCTAACCAGGTGATCTACTTGTTCTTCATCTTTTTTGCAGAGGCAGCACTTTCTATCTGTCTTCTCAGTTCTCACTCAGTATGCCTTTGTTCTTAAGGCTTGGTCTTTTGCAACTAGAATTAGACCCTCTGTTTCTTTCTTTTCTACTGTTAGCCATTGCCACATAATGGTTTTTTTTTGATGTACTGGACTTGTAATGCTTTGCCTTCCCATGTCTCTGTCATGCCCCTGGTGGAGACTGACTCTGAGGGAGAGGAGGAACAGCTGACAGGGAGTGGAAGTGTGGCTCTGGAGGTGTGTGGAGGAGGCTGGGGAAGGGCAGAGGCTGGCTGGGGAGTCAGAGGAGGACCCAGGCCCATCCCCTCTCAATCCTACAGCATGCAGGGAGGAGAGGATAAGGGAGAGACGTGGTCTACTGGGGAGGAGAGGGCCTTGATCCTCTTCATGGGCTGCAGCTGTGACAACTGGATAAGAGGATGGACATGCGTACGGGTGAGTGCTGGAAACAAAGTGTGGAAGTATCTCTAGTTTATTGTTCCTCTCTGAGTTTGGCATCCTTCCCAGTGTGTATTCTGATATCTGTGGATGTCTTCAAGCCCTTATCTTGCCTGGTTTGTGTTGTTTTTTACTCTTTATAATTTAAACAGCATTTCCTCCTTCTTGTAACTGCTTGTGTAGGAGTTTTTTGTCTCCAGTCAAGGATATTTGGAGCTTGGAAGCAAAGTGAAGGAATAAAAGGGGCTTCACCTGTTCTTTGTGACTGTACTTATTTTGTATCCCACCCTGGGTCATCACAGTCTCTTTTCTGTTCTTCATTTGGACTTTCTTGTAGGCCAGTTTGTTCTTTAGTACTTGGTAGGTCTTCCTGGTATACTGCTTCAGTGCATCTTGTTCACTGTCCTTTATATATTCTTCCAATGCCCCCTTTCCTTTTCAACCATCTGATGTACTCACCCACTTATTTCCCTTAGTCTGTCAACATCGCTGTATGAATGTCTTGGCTTGACCATTTATCATTATTTTTCTGGCCTTCCTATCCAGGACTTTTAGTTTGGCTTGAGTCCAGTCCACAATTGCAGCTGTGTATCTAGAATTGCCCAGGTGTTAAATGCCTTGATGTTATCACCTCCATTAAGTTTGGACTTTAAGATCTTCTTCAGAGCTTCTCTTGATGCATTGATTTCTAACCTTTTTCTTGACATAAGTGAACTTGATAGCAATAACAATAGTACTTAGACTTGTATACTGCTTTATAGTATTTTACAGCCCTCTCTAACTGGGTTACAGAGTCAGCATATTGCCCCCAACAATCTGGGTCCTCATTTTACTCATCTCAGAAGGATGGAAGGCTCAGTCAACCTTGAGCCTGATGGGATTTGATCTGCCAAATTACAGGCAACTGGCTGTCAGCAGAAGTAGTTTGCAGTACTGCACTCTAACCACTGCGCCACCAAGGCTCTTGATGTCAGCTTGAAGCAGTGGTCCCCAACCACCAGGCCCTGGACCGGTACCAGTCCATGGATCATTTTGTGCCGGGCCGCCTATTTTGCTTGGGTGCGCCATCTTGTTTCGACGGCGCTTGAGAAAGTGCTTCCGGGTGAGCTTGTCAGTTGTCGGTTCAAAAGCGGCGTTTGGGTGCTGAAGGAATCCTCGCACCCTAGTTTCATCAAAGGGGGGGGGGTGGCTTCGAACGAAGAGCCATCCCGATGGCAGTGTTACTCCTCCATTACTCAAGAGGAGATTAAGAAAGAGCCCGAAAAGCCCATCAACCGTGAGAAGGTACAAAGGAGGAGTTGAAGGTGGCAGGGAGAAGTGGGGGATGGCTGGCTGGCTGGTCGCTCGGCTTGGCTCGCCTTGCCTTGGTCGTGTGTGCTGATGCCGGTACCGGTCCATGGATCGGTCCATGGATTGGTCCATGGATTGTACCAGTCCGTGGCACAAAAAAGGTTGGGGACCACTGGCTTGAAGGATGTCCAAGTATTTGTAGTGATAATCTTCATCCTGACTCTTGATATTTTAACTAGGTGATCAGGAATGGGTGACTGCAGGGCTTCTTGGTTGATGAAGGGACAACTGGTGCACAACATGAATTTGTGCAAAAGTTTTCCTTGCCGCCTGTTCTTTGAATAGTAGCTGGGAATCAAGAAGGATTCCACTATTGCACACCAGACTAGAATGGGGAAATGCTATCCCATTCAACATCAATGATGGGAACATCGACAAACTTGGAAGGCCACTGTCCTATCCCATTCAACATCAATGATGGATACATCGACAAACTTGGAAGGCCACTGTCCTGTCCAATCCAGACCTGAATGTATATAATAAAGCACTGCTAGCACTTTTGTACAAGGATTTCTGAAGTAAGACAATTCCTGGGGAAACTGAGCTATGATTATATATTCCAAATGGCAATTATCAATTGTCAGAACTGCGAGTAAGGAGACCAGCCAGGATTACTGTGTTGTGTTGATTTGATTTGACTAAATAGAGAAAAAAATGCCGTATATCACTTGAAATAAAGGTAATTAAGAGCCAGAAATGAAAGATGCTGGCAGATTTTGAACATTAGCCATTATAAGTATTATTTAGGTGAATAAATTACGTATGTATGCATACACCACGTACACATGGGTCCACACATACAAGTGCAGAGAGAGCGAGAGAGAGAGATACTACACATATCCAATCCATACAGCAAAATGAAGAGATAGCTGATGACAAGCTTAAGCAGACAAGCAAAACACAGGGCTGCCAATGTTTTTATTGGTTTTTAAGTACAACGTGACATAGAAACAGAGCTGTGGAAGCTTTCCCCATAAGGAGATAAGCAATTGAAGAAAACTTCCTGTGCTTAATCTCCATGGGTCAAACTCCTGTTAATGGTCTAAGGAAAAAAGCCACAAAAAAGTTGGCAGGCATAGCAGGGACTTCAGGTTAGCACCTTGTGCTCCTATAAATCATTTCAGTTTGGCATGGATAATACTTTTAAAAGTACCAAACTCAAATCTTGGTTGAAAATCTTGTAATTTTAGGAAGGATTTGGGTTGACTCTCCTGCTTTATCTTATTTATTGATCAAGTCAATAAACAATGTATAGTTTTTTACTGAGTCCAGCTCTACATGATTTCATGTTTTGATGCATTTTGGACTTAGTCCTATTGGACATTCCCAGACATCCCCTATTCTGCTAAAGTCACTATATTGGATATTTGAGGAAGTTGGCCACCTTGAAAGAACTGAGGTGACTTTTCAGCCTCAGTGGAAAAACATCTTCACATAATTGGAAAAAGGTGGAGTCCAGGTTGAATATAAAGAATTTCCCCCAAATTACTTTCAGCTTTATCATCACTGCAGTTCCACTGTGAGGTTATTCTTTCCACCCTCACAAACATATTGCTCTGAGTGAAAAACCAATCTCCTAGCCGACAGGTTTTCCACTGTCCCTATCTTACCCAGGCAAATATGTTTCCAAGCAGGAACTAGATAAACAAAATTCAGGCAAACTTCAAAGCCCAAAACCAGCTGATAAGTCCTTCCTCTCTTATTTTCCACTCTGAAAAAGAGAAGAAATGTTTGGACTGGGAGGTGCAGATATGGATGGGAGAACACCTGCTGGCTTATGATTTGACCAGGCCATTTGGTTGAAAGGCTCAAAGAGACAGAAGAGGGATGGTGGCAGTGGCAGTTTTGGAAGTAAAGAACCAGCAGGGGAAATTCAGAGGAACAAAGGATCCCCCTGAGCACAGAGCTCATGGCTGTATCTTGTTCACTTTGTATCACATTCCCCACCACAGCATGGAAGACAAATGGGAGGCCAGATGATGTCTGATAGAGATCAACATTACTCTAATGGGTTCTGTGCTTGTATTATGTGATAGTAGCAGATGCTCATTCAATATGGGGAGAAAACTGATGCCCATTTGCTGTCTTTGCATAATGTCCTATGGGAAGTGTCATAGTTCTGAAATGTTACCTGCATCTGACCAAAATCAAGATGCCCTTTGATTTTTATATCCTAGGACTGGACTTGACTTAAAACCTGTACAAGTAATTAAAAAATTACTTGTACAGAAATCCAGATCTCCTTTTCTAAACTGACCCCTGTAGTCTTTATATAGCACAGCTTTTCAATTGTTAATGGAACCAGAATT
This sequence comes from Pseudonaja textilis, assembly GCF_900518735.1. The sequence goes on along the minus strand of NW_020769319.1, from coordinate 2,095,741 downwards.
GATATTAACTGCTTTTTTCCAGGAATGTCTTGGCTCAAAAGAATATATAATACTCCATGTGGCTTAGATATTGAATAAAGATTCCCACATAGTCTACATTGGCAAAGAAAGAAATGGAAAGAAAAAAGAAAAAAATGAGGTGAAGCTGGGATCTTTCATATCTCGGTAATGAACTTTTTCTTTCTTTCAATCAGTTGTGTCCAATTCAAAAAGTCACTGAAGTTTTCTTGGCAAAGTTTGGAAGACAAGGACCATAGATGACATGATAGCAGTGTTCCAAAATTTGAGGGACTGTCACAGAGAGGAGGGGGACAACCTATTTGCCAAAGCACCTGAAGGCCAGACAAGAAATAATGGATGGAAACTGATCAAGGAGAGATTCAACTAGAAATAAGGATACATTTTCTGATAGTGAGAACAATCAACCAACGGAACAGTTTGCCTTCAGAAGTTGTGGGTGCTTCATCATTGGAGGCTTTCAAGAAAAGACTGGACAGCCACTTGTTAGAAACATTTTAGGGTCTTCTGTTTGAGCATGGGGTTGGATTAGGTATCATAAAGACAATCTATCTATGTGGTCTCTACCAGCCAACAGCTGGATGGCACATAGTCCCTTCCAACTCTGTTACTCTGTATTTTGTAAGTGGTTTGCCACTGCCTCCTTGCTGCTTTCCTGTGACTGAGCTTTAATTAATGAGCCTAGTTTATAAGAGAAGAAGAAGATGACCAGTGGCATGATGGAACACTGAGTTGCAGTGGCAATGGGTGCATTACTGAAAGACTTGAAGGACCAGGTTAGAGACAGAATATCATAAGGACAATCTATCTATGTAGTCTCTACCAGCCAACAGCTGGATGGCACACAGTCAGTCAGTCAGTCAGTGAATCAAAGATCTAATATGGATGAGAAAGAGCAACTTCTGGTGATCCTGTTTTTTCTCATATAATGTTATATACTTTTATTACACACTTTTCTCTTGAATCTGATCCATGGTAATCTTAGGAAAATTGTTTGAGGCTTGACCATTTTTAATGTTCAATTCTATATCCAGTTCTATAGGATTGCATCACACTTGTGTTGAAAGCACCAAGGCGCTTCTGGGTTGAAAGGATTAGCTGGTGACATCACCATTGCCCAGTTGGGGGCTCCTTTCATGTTCGGTTACATATAACAGCATTATGTTACTATAACAGCATTATGAATTGGCAATTTATTTTCAATTACTTTCTTAATGATGTCTAACAAGATTTCCTGTTTTTACAGCAGTTGAGCTATCCAAACAGCCAACCTATGGCAATTCAGACCTCTTAATTTGTAATTAAGATTATTATTTTCCTGGAATGTGCATTGCTTTATTTTTGCCTATCCTGAGTTGTAGTTTTAAGTTGATGTCTCTTTTTATCAGTTTTCAGAAATCCTTTTGAAGCTATTTGTTATTTTATTTCTGATCATCATAACATCTATCTACTTACCTATTTACCTATTTTCTATCCCACCTTTTTACAATCAAAATAACATGGTATTTCTGAGACTGATCATGCATTCAGAAAACTATATCTAACATAGAAAATACTGCCAGAGCTTCCATGATGTAAGCTATTTCTTGGAGGCAGTATATTACAAACCCCAACTATCCAGCTGCTTTAATATTGGACTCTGTTTTTTGGGAGAAGCATATAAGCACATGCATTGCACCTTCTCTTTACTTTTTGATTGGACAGTCTGATTTCCCACTTTTTTTAATTTGTCAATTGCTTACAAGATAATAGATATAAGTAAAAACATAGTTATGAATACATAGTTATGAATACATGAAGGCAAGAAAAATATATAAAAGAAACAACAGGACAGGGACGGTAGGCATGTTGGTGTGCTTATGCATGCCCCCTACAGTGCACACTCCCTAGATGGAATTTACATGAGAGAGATAGAAAGGAAAGGAAAAGTTAACTGATTGTCAGGTAAGATAGCTCACAATACTAAGGTCTTGTCTGTGGGAGGGCTCAAGTTGGCCATCTTATTATTCTTCACTCCAAGTAATTGAGGGGAAACATGCAGTTCTGGAGAACACCCAGAGCAATTCCAGATGATTAGCCTGTTTCTCAGACTTTTAATCCAGTTTCAAAAGTACATTAGAGTAATCCAAATTTTTAAATTATTTTCAGATTTAACAAAATCTTATGTCAGCATGAACATTTTAAAATATCTATAGTCTATACAGTACACAAAGACATGCCAGACAAGTGCTGGTTAGCTAGTCAGCAAGTCCTCCATCCTATTCCCTGTCTCTGCTGAAAACAAAAACAACTTTTCTCTTTTCCAGAAATAAAAGTGCATAAATTGTTAGCACTTCATTGTGTTTCCATTTTCTAGAATCCATCTTAGTTAAGCCTTAACATGTTTTGTCAATTTGTCAGCTTTCATCAAGACTAATAACATCCTTTTCAGCAAAATATGTCAAGCATTTTATCCTTTCTCCTGAAATGGACTAGCAGACTTACAACACTTCTCAATAGGTTGGTTATCATAATTTACACCTAAGCTGGGGTTTCATAAGCAAAGACTGCATTGGTCTCTCTTATGAAATATGAGAATTGTTGATTGGAATGTTTAATATCAGATGATTTTAAAAGCATCCTTGTATAATGTTAATTCATATGTGCAAAAATGGGAGGGATTAGTCAATTGGGAATTCTATTCTGGAATGTTTCTTCAGAAAGATCCAGGCAGGACTATTGTAGTCAAATAGGTATACATTCAAACCAGAAGATGAGAGAAAAGAAAGGCTCCATTCATAAACCACCCCAACGTCACTCTATCATTTAGCACTAACACTAGCACTTAAAACTTATATACCGCTTCACAGGGCTTTCTAGCCCTCTTTAAGGGTTGACAGAGTCAGCATATGGTCCCCCAACAATCTGGGTCTTCATTTTACTGACCTCAGAAGAATGGAAGGCTGAGTCAACCCTGAGCCAGTGAGACTCAAACTGCCAAATTGCAGGCAGCCAGCAGTCAGAAGAATAGCCTGCAGTATTGATTCCAACCACTGTGCCACCATACCTCATATAGGCATTATTTCTCTGTTTCAGAATGGAAGGCTGCAGTGTCTCTACATAGGTGATTAGCCTTTAAAAAAATCTTACCCTTGGTGATGTTTTGAGGGTAAAGTTGCTTAATAAGTGTGCAGTATTTAATAACATGACTGCTAAAGATACTGATATCTATTTGGACCTGATGAACCAGAGAAGCTCATCTCTTCAGAGGGCCTTTAAGTATGCATGTGTAGTTAATCTATAGTATGCAATCCTTGGCTAATCCTAGGTCCTTGCCCTGAGATAAAGATATGTCTCAGTCCTTATTAACATGGCTCTTCATTGTAATTGGAACTAATTCTGGCTGTTTCACTGCTGGAGCTTGACTAGCAAGGTTCTTTTAGAAGAACAGAATCCTATTATTTATGGGAATGAGATTTTGCAGCAAAACTCATATCTCCTGACTTAACAAAAGCCACTTAAAGTTTGCTGCTATTTATATTTAGTTTATTTTTCATAGATTTTACTGTTTGAGTTAGATTGCTCTAGGGACTCTCATCTCATCTCTTTTAAAAAGACCAGTTAATAAGCATTCGTAACTTTAGACATTCCAAAAACAAATTAGATTATTGAATCTAATTTTGAAACTCATTTATTCACTCAATGGAATTATATTTTCATGACTTTATTTTTATTGTGCGCTACCATTCAGAAAGAAGCACAGCTCCACAATTCCAGCTGCTCTGAGTAGAATATCCTTTATATTTCTTTACACAACGTTCAAAGATGTTCTTGTTCTCTTCTTTATCTTTCAAGAAATCTAGTCTAACAAAAATCATATACAAGTAATTGTTTAGCATGATACAATGCTTCCAACAACAAATGATTATTTAGGATGTTTATTTCATCCCAGCTGATTATTGAAATTCTCTTTTCCCAGAATGGCTCTGTGCTGTTTTGTGATATCACTGGCTAGAGGAGTCTTTTTGGCCATACAAGTCCTGCATAGATAGCATATTTTAGTGTTTTCAAATGGTTTCATAGACATAGTTTTAAAGATGAAGGAGTTGATTATTCTTTCCCTTACACTTTTATACCAGTATATTGCCATTGCCTTAAGCAAAAGACCTGGCCAATTTTCAGTTGTTGAAGGAAAGGACAATGCTGGAAAAAGATTGGAAAAATACTGGGACAATGAAAACTCTGGGATCTTGTCAGTGAGGCACAAATAATTGGATTGAGATCCCGACCCTTGACCTGTTCTGTGAAGTCTGCAGTTTGTCAAGCTAAATCTCACTTCTGGATACTCACGTCACTTTTAAATGCTTTGATGCATGAGATGGCACATTTTTCTTCAGCAATCTTGTAAATGTTGCTTATTTAACAATTACCTCTCATGAATACTATCATTTGCAGATTCTGATCATTGTATAGATCAAATAAAATGAAGGTTTCCACACAAAGTGTGTTGATCTGATTAAAATCCCTGGATGACATTTAGAACTCCAAGAGGAACCCATTTTACCATTCATAATTTTTCAGTTATTAGTTCTTTGCACATTAACTGTCTGATGTTTTATGTTATAAAATGTATTGAAGCTCTGCTGGGAGTAATAGTTTTTGAACTTGTATGCTTATTATATACTGCTGTATATGCAGGAGCTTTTTATTCCATATTGTAGCTGAATTCTTTGTCTCCTTTCTGTCTAATAATTCATTCTGAAAGAATATTTCAACTTGCTATTGCAATATATTAATATACTGTATAAAGAAGTATTTGAATGTATACACCTAAAGAAAAAGCATAGTTAGTGAACATTCCTTATTCATGTATTTATCATATTTGTATAACTACCGATCTCATAAGAGACTGACTCTGACTGGCATACAACAAAAAAGAAAAGCACTAAATGCATATAGAACAATCATTATTAAAAACTATAACAGTTACTAAAAAGCACACAAAACAAGGAAGCATGATGCCACAATAAGGGAGCCATTGCAAAATCTCCTGAGCCCCTGGAACTCCCAGGTCTAATAATATAGCCAAGTCTTGAGGAACCTGCAGAATGTTAAGAGATATGGAACTAATCTCACTTATATGGAGAGAAGATTCCACAAGTCAGGTAGCAGAGAAGGCCCATTCCTGGGACTCACCAAATGTAATTCCTGACAGATGGCACCCACAGCATGCCTTCTCTGCCAGACCTGATGAAATAGGCTGATGTGATTGGGAAAGGCGGTCCCTCAAATTCATTCCTTTTCTGTATAGGCTGATAAACTGCAGGTCCCCTACTATTTGTTAATTTCAATGTATTCATTTTTTTCTTAACCTGCCATTATCACATCCACTGTGTATCATTGACCTTCACACTCTTGCTGTCTCCCAAAATTTACTTTTGGTCCCTGGTCACAAACAGTTACCTCTCCTGACCTATAAGATCAGTACTTTATTTCTGTTAAAATCAAATGTTCACACTGTTATTAATACTAAATCTTTCACAACTCTCCTCCTCAGTTATGAAAGGTTTATGTTTTTGCTTTATTGTTGGCTGTCCTTGCTAAACCCTTCCACCCATCCAAAAGGAAAATGCATGGATTCAATAACAATGAAGTGTTGGAATGATTTTCTAACATTTTTGAAAAGTTGCACATTCCCTTCTGTGGTTTCAACCATCCATTCTTTTAATTTTTAGAGCTGTGAAATATTAATAACATATAAATTTTGAAAATTCTTCTAAAATAGCAAAACATCAAAAAATACTTACATGCCAGATATTTTGCTTTATTAAGAAAACCCACCCTTTACCAAAATTTGACCATCTGCATTCTTGCTCATCTCTCCTTGTTTAACATTTTTATTGTGTTATAAAATATTATAAAATACAAAATACAAAAGTAAATAGAAAAGCAGTAGGGGGAAAAGAGGGAAGAGAAGTGAGGAAAGATAAGAAAAGAAGAAAAGAAATAGAAGCATTGTCTTCAGGCTTTGTTAAGTAAAATAAGGCATTAACATCAAATCACAACTTTTTGCTTTTTCGTAATAATATGAACAAGCCATTTCTGTAAAGATCTATCAAACTACTTGGTAAAACCCAAAATCATGTCTAATCTAGGAAATGGAATAAATACATCTCATTTTCTTTGGCAAATAACATTTTAATTGAACATACTAAAAAGGTGTGAAAAAGTAGAATGCAAGCACATTTTGGGTGATTATTTAGCCGTTCACTTTCTCTAAAGCAGGAGAACTCTTACTTTTCCTTGCCAATTTCTGCCAACTTCTGCTGTTCAGCCCTTCTCCCACTTTTCAAAGTAAACTTTGAAAGAGGACAAATTTGGGTTGAAAAATAGATGTCCAGGAAAGGTTAAAGATCAGAAGAATCCTTAGTGTTCTTAAAATATTGCCATTATGTCCCCAAATCTTCTATGTAGTTGGAAAAGTTTTCAAGTATGCACAAAGGGGAAGTTTTGATTTGGCAAATGTTTACAGAGAGCCTCAATCATCCAGGTCATGGTTGTCCCAAAGGTGCTTTCTTTCAAAAGGCAAATGGACTTTTTTGTTTTGTTTGGAAATATTTCATTTCTCATTGAAGAAGCTTCTTCAGTTTTGACTAATGGTGGAGAATGGAAGGATTTTTTCCCCCATAATTTATTATATCTTTTTATAAGACAAAGTGATAGCTATTACTTTCAAGAAAAGATAAAGTATCAATGAACAAAACACTATTTCATAGAAAATTTAAAATAGCCTTTGATTTAATGCAAACATAGCACGAACCTGTATTTAGTATTTACAATTTGAAGTAAATGTCTGTGCATATAGCAGGAAATGTAACTGAGGTTGTGAGCAAATTTTGCACAGAATTAATGTTATATTATCAACTTAGGTACATAAACTTTGGCAATTATATCCCAATAGCAACTCTGGGAAATTAATCAACCTGATATATAATAATAACTCCAATAACTCCAGTATCATCCAAAAATTGTATACATGTTATGCATTGACAATAAACATTTGATTGATTGAAATTGTAAATAAGCAAATGTTTAGATATAAATTCTGTGTTTTAAATTTGGTTGTCTATACCTTAACTTCCTTATATTGTGGAGATAACAGGAAGGGCATAATGAGGGACAAGGGAAGGGTAACTGATGACATAATCAGAAGAATGTCAGAACATAAAGGTGTGCTTTTCAATATTAATGAACAAATAAGATTCCATTGTAATATTCATCTTGCCCAAACTGGGGTTTTCTTGAGAACAGAGGGAATTATATCTATTCACATACCTGTAGTTTAATCTATTTCTTGCATGTATAGTGGATTGCTCTGCAATGGTGAGCTACCTCCAATCTTGCTACTGTCCCTCAAAGCATGTTAATTTTATTTAATTTTTCAGGACAAAACAATACTCTCTTTAGGACTATTCAGAGATGCCTGCCACGCACATATATATTTCAAACACGTATTCCCAAAACTACATGGCAAAATTGAGCATCTGTTCTCCTAGATCCTATAAGCTATTTCACCAGTTCTGCATTTCATAAGAAAATCTGAGATGAAAGAATAAAAAGAATTTTTAAAATCTTGGGAAGGGGATGAGGGGAGGGGCCAGGGAGAAGCAGCTAGTGCCTGAATAAATTTATAATGGTATTTCCTTCTCACTTCCTAAAATATGTTAGTCCTTGAACCTGCTTCATTCTATGAATGTGGTTATACTTAGAGTCTTAGAGTGCCTTTGATCCTACACTTTAATCATGGAAATTAGAGATGGAAAAAGCCTGTTAGCCCCTTTAGTCTAGTTTCCTGCTGGTTCTCATATTTCTCATTGAGATCAAGAGAAGTTCTTATAGATCAAGGGAAGCACATGGATCATAATTTCTATAATACTGCACTGCGTTTTAAAAGGTAACAATGTATGGTTAAAACAATAACAAAATGCAAATCTCATTCTTCTCATTTTTTGTTTAGTCGAAAAGAAAAGATAAAAGTCTGAGGTGTTATTCATCTATTTGCATGTATTTATATAACTTCCCAACTCTATCTATCTATCTATCTATCTATCTATCTATCTATCTATCTATCT
>NW_020769319.1:2023463-2087602 GCF_900518735.1 Pseudonaja textilis | reverse complement strand
TCTATCTATCTATCTATCTATCTATCTATCTATCTATCTATCTATCTATCTATCTATCTATCTATCTATCTATCTATCCATCCATCCATCCATCCATCCATCCACATATGCATACATATACATATACATACAGACAAACACACATGATTCTGGGCAGCTTAGAAATTATAAAAACAACAAATAGGGCATCTTAGAAGTAACTTTTATGTATCTATTTGAAGTATACTTCATACTTTATGTGTAAGCAGGGGAAAGACTGATACATGAATTGAACTGTATATATTGTTTAATTAGTATATTGAGTGTAGAGAAATTTGGGTAATTATTCTCTTAGTCCAGCAATACTTCCAGCTACCTGTTTTTCATCTGCTACTCACTATACCAAATTCCTTAATAATGTTTCCTCTGGTCCACCAAAAGTGATGTGTGGATAGAAGGAGACTTACTTATAAGCAGGCAATGTAGAACTATATCCTGATCCTTACTTCATCTAGACTGTACATTTTCATACCTGACGATTATGTTTAGCAACTAACTAAGTGCAATAAACAAAGAATTGCTGGTATTAAATCTTGCATCTTTTTAGTTATGTATATTGCTGTGTGTATCCATCTCCCTACACTCAGTATAAACACTAAAATTGTGTGTTTGAAGGTAACAACTTACAGGAAACATTCCTTGAGACAATCTAATTGATAATCCAAATCAAGATTTATTCCTAACTCTACAGAACTCTATAGTACTCTGAATCATTTATTTTTCCATAGGATAAAAAATGGGAAAAATGAGAAATGGGACAACAGCTTTGCAGGCATACATATAGTTCTCTAAATAACAACAATAATTATTGTTATAGTACTTTTCAAGTAAATATTTAGGGTTTATTTCTCATTTACAATGTCTTAATTGTCTCACTTATCTCTATATTTGATATGACTGCTTCAGGATATTCACTTCACTGGCTTTTTAGCCTAGAGCAGTAGTCCCCAATCTTTCCAGCTTTGAGGACTAAAAAGGGGTGGGGGAGAGGAACTGATTCTGTGTGAGCAGTAAGTGTGCGTGAAGCTCCATTTGTGTGAGTGGCTCACTACTCACAGAAATGGAGCTGTGCATACACACTTGCCTGTTGCTTGGCCAATCCAGTTCCAAACAGGCCATGGCCCAGTACCAGACCATGGCTCAGGGTTGGGGAACCCCTGGCCTAGAAAGAAGGAAGAAGGGGTAAAAGTAATTCTTTCCTGAACTTCTTGGAATTCTAGCACTTTGGGAAAACTTTCCTCACTGATTCCTGGCCTAGTCTTTTCAAACACAGCAGTTCCCTACCCCGCTCCAGCCAATCTGCTCTGCAGGTCTGCCTTTTTATGATCCTGCTTATTCCTATGGTGTCCTTAGCTACAGATTCCTCCTCTTACCACATGTCTGGATTTAACAGTATCTCTGATCCTGTTAAAGTACAAATACAATATTGGCAATGTCCACTAACTTCCAGCTACCTTCTCTGTTACCTAAGAGATCTATCCCTGGACTTCTATTATAAATTATCTTCTCACCAACCTTTTTATTTTATTGTGTTTTGTTTGAAAAGCATTTGAGTTTTCAAAACTCATTTAAAAATGGGGAACTAAAGCTAAATGAATCATCTTCCAAAGCCACACAAAACGTGACTGAAACTTTTGAATGAAATCTCAAATATCTTAGTTTAATTTCTGGCCACTGAAGCAATGTGATTCAAATATTTTATGAATAATTTCTTTCTATTTAAATTGATATTAAAAATATTCTAAATTTCCTGCAATATAATTATACATGGAGGTGAATCATTAATATTGTATCACGGTAGAACAGTTAACCTTTGCCATACAGAAAATGATAACATGAACTAACTTTTCCTGATCTCACTTACTTTATTGGATACATACTTTTTAAGAAATAAAGCACAACAAAAGCTTAGTGATAACTTTTCCCAAGCTATTTTGTCAGTACGTGACTGAAAGATGATTGAAATGAGATTTGCCAAGGCAACATTCAAGATCTGATAGGATTTTGTTCTGAGATCTAAAAACAACACAGTGATGAAATGGGCTTTTCAACAACTGTGGATTTATCTTTGTCTACAACTATATTTCATGCCATCTTATATGGAAAATAGAACTGAAAGTCCTTAATATTAATGTGGTTTCCAGAAATTAAGAGACGGTACATGAAATTAGGAAGTTAGCATTATTGATGAAGTTCTATAAGGAGCTAACTGGTAGTAATTTTCAGAGAAATATCTGGATTGCTTATGCACCTGCAGGAAATAAATAAGGGATGGCAAGTAATTAAATGCATATTGCAACACTACATACAGCAAACTCTACTTCTTACATATTGATGTGCAATCTTGTGATGTATAAACAGGCAGAATTATAAGAAGTCTTTAGAATTTACAATAGATTTCCTAGAGCAATAGGATTTAGTGCCAGAATATTGGATCAATAATGATAAAACTCAAAAGTTGACATAGAATTTAACTGAGGAAGAAAAGCAAAATTTGTACCAAATAATGGGATTTAACATCGCTATCAGAAAGGTTAGATACCTGGGAAATTTGACAAAAAAATATAAATAACTTTTTAAAATTACTCCCAAATCTAAAATATTCAGATTTTTCTAAGATAGAGATAATTAAATCTGTCTTGCATAGAAAGAATTTATGCCATTAAATGAATATTTTACCAGGATTTAATTTTCTGTTCCAAATTACTCCAGTCAAAATTTAAAATAAAGTATTGAATGATAGGCAGAATTAAATAATAAATTTTATATGTCTAATAGCAATAGCACTTAGACTTATATACCACTTCACAGTGCTTTACATCCCTCTCTGAATGGTTTACAGAGTCAGCATATTGTCCTCAACAATCTGGGTGCACATTTTACCAACCTCAGAAGGATGGAAGGATGAGTCAACCTTGAGTCTGATGAGATTTGAACTGCCAAATTGTGGTCAGCCAGCAGTCAGCAGATGTAGCCTGCAATACTGCATTCTAACCACTGCGCCAGTATAATAAAACACTGAGGGTTAAATTCAAGATATTACAGGATTCAAAAGAAGTTAGTCTGGCAACCATAATCTTTAAACTGTTATCAAGCTAGCTGTTGAACTTGGAGCATAGATTGAATTATATCACCCTATGGTAGGGGTAGGATCCGATATGCCACCAATATTTTTGGACTTATACAAACAGAAATAAATTGCTTATAAGAGATTCTGCAATAATAACCAATAAATTAAAAGTTTGGAATAAATTCAGGAAAAGAATCCATCTAGATGTATAAACTCTTACCTTACTACCATGTGCATACATATATGAATAGATTCAAAGAAATTCATTCAGTGAAGAAACAGACTGCATCATCATACAGTCTGTAAGATATGAGTATTGATTAGATGAAGATGAGATCTTTCCAAAATCTCTCTTTGAAATAGTGAAAATCATCATGTTTTGATATCTTTATATAAGCAGAATAGCTTTAAAGTAATTGCAGAAACAAGGGCAGGGGTGGGATTCTACCAGTTTGCACCTATTCACTAGAACCGGTTGTTAACATTCTAAGCAGTTCGGAGAACTGGTTGTTAGAAAAAATTACTGGCCTAATCCTGTAAGGAAGGCAGAAAGGAAACATTCTGGTGTTGCTTACAGAAACTGCCTCTCCATTTACCCTATTACATTCTTGGCAGGACTAGGCTTCCTGTCTCAGGAACGTCTGGAGTTTTTTTCCTTTGCTGGTACTTTGCTTGTGTGGAGTGACCAATCAAAGGTACAAGGGCACTGAAAAAAGGGACTTATGGCCATTTTTCACACTTATGACTGCTGCAGCATCCCCACAGTCATGAGAGGCCAGGCGAGGAGATGCGTGCCTCGATGTGAGTGATATTGAGTTGGCCACACCCAGCCAATAACATGACCACCAAGCCACATCCATCTGGTTACATGACCACCAAGCCACGCCCACCACCTAAGCCACTCCCACCACCTCAGCCACGCCCAAAGAACCGGTTGTTAAAAATTTGAATCCCACCCCTGAACCAGGGGGAATACTTAGAGATTTAACTGAATTTAAAAACTTCATAAAAAGCAATTTGGAACAATGGCTAGGTTTATTTATAAAATATTGGTGAAATATGACTCAAAAACTGAACAGGTTAACATCCAGAACATCCAGTTATCATTAAAAAAAACCCTAGTATATTTTACTGTGTATATATTATCTCTGTGTTGATTGCTAAAATGGACAGTTTGCTTCCTAAAAAAATGTTGGGAATGCAAGTTGGATCATGTTCCTATACTTATTTATAATAGATTGAAACAAATATAAAAGTCAAATTTTCTTTTCTAACCTCTATTTTTTAAAAATAGAATATTGCTGTCACATTACCACAAAGTATTCTGAATTGGGTAATCGTTGCAGAGAATCCAGAAATCCTATTTTGTTGTTGTAGGGAATCTTGAAATTTGGTTTTGGTACTTTCTTATGCTAAACAAAATCAAGCTGGAATTATTTTGAGTTTCTAGTTTTTCATGCTTTCGTTCTTCTCTAGATTGTATAATCTCTTCTCCAAGTCCATCTTCAGAGGATTTTGCTCCTTCCTTATTGCCTTAATGGCACTCTCATACCTTCACCAAGGTCATTGCTAAATTCCTTTGTAGATAGTTTATTGCTGCTAATATTTATATGTTACTTAGATTTATAGTATAATGAATTACTGATTTTATTTTACTTATTTTGATGATTCATTGCCTAGTGATTTATTTTTCTTTCTTCTTTGCTTGTCCTTTGTTTTTTCTTTCTTCTTTTCTTAAAACTGCTTTGTAAAAATATAATTAGAATGCAGTAAAGTAATATAGCAGCCTTCTATAAGCTGCAAGAAATATGTTATGAAAGAAATGATGAAAAATAGAAGGGTAGAATGTATGTTGTGTAATCACAATGCATATTTCAACTTTGGGCACCACTAGTTAAGATAGATTGGAGCTTTCTCAGGAACAATATTCAGCTGAAAAATATATATTAAAATATGCTTATTATTTGTATTGAGAAAAGACATGCTTAAAATGGATATATAAACACGGGGTATTTTACAGGACAAAAATAAAAAGCAACTTTATGTAGGAAAAAATGGATTTATGAATGGAAACATGCGAAAATAATGCAAGCCAGAAACCTATTTGTTCATTCCTCAATATAAAATTAAAAAATATGGTGACAGATTAAGAAGATAAATGCTACAAGGCAACATACTTGTAATATGGTGGTTTATGTCTGAGAAGATACTGTTTCAGGCAGTGATGCAAAAACAAAAATTCCTACTGACAGTTGGAGGAAGTTTAATGCTGCACACATCTTCCTTCTGGTAACAAATACTCCAAGAACACCTGTGACAGTTTATTGTAAGGATTGCATTTTTGTTTATAATTATGTAATGCAATCTTACCTTGCACAATGTGATGTAATATATCAGATAACATGAATGAATTGCTTAGCTAACATTAGCCATTCAAATAGTTCTATATACTTCACAGTAAACTTTTGAATGTGCCGCATTTGAATGCTATCATAAAAATAGCTTGGAAGCTGCCAGAAGAATTGGAAAATGGGATGTTTTTGTACTGAACAGGCTATAACAAGCCCAAATAGAATAGCGCTAAAATCTAGAAGACAAACATTTACCAAGAACTTAGAGAGAATCTCTGAAAAAGACATAATTTATATGAGTTAGAAACAGAAAAAACCTGCCTGGTGGTTGACATAGAAATACCATGTGGTCCTCATGATAAAAATAAATAAATATTGTAAATAATTGACAGTTGAATGCTTTATTATATTATACCCTATTTGTGGCTTGAGGCAAACTGCTTCCACTTTCTCTTAGTGATGTCAATCCTGAACAGAATAAAATGGATGTACTCTGGAATTCCAAGTCCCTCCTTATGCTGGAGACAACATTTCCATTTTCAAAGAAGATGGAAGAAAATTACCATCATTCAAACTTAAGCATAGAGTGTTTCACAGAGATCATGAATTTCATGAATTTTTTTTGCTGAAGATAGAATAAATGTTAAGGTGGTGCATAGAAAATTTAACTTGCAAGTACAGGATTATTTCTATCAAATTTTGTTAATTTTCTGTAATACCCTGTTTCTCCAAACAATAAGGCCTCCCCCAATAGGAAGTCCTAGCATGTTTTATGGGCATGAAATGAAATTAAGCCCCTCCCCTCAAATTAAGGCCTATATTAAAACATGCGAAATGGGGGGGAAATGGCGGGGGGGGGCTTGCTGTTAGGAAATACTTTTGTTGCACACCTGGATGTTGTGCTGCCTGCGTTGACCCTGATACAAAGTGCCCCACCAACGCTGAGGTCAACCATTGCCGTCTGCCCTAAGATGCAAGGGGGGGGGAATTAAGTCACCCCTGAAAAGACGGGGATCAAAAAAAAAAGAAGACCCAGCCTTATTATATGAGAAACATGGTACATGTGGAAGGAAATTGAATGATTCTAGTTGTAGTCCTGCCTTAGGTAAGAAACTGACCCATGAGTTTGGTTTGGTCATTCTCTTTCAGTCCTAGATTCAGTCCTAGACAAAACTGTTATGTCTTTGGAACTGGTTGGAGTCCCCAACCAGGTCCGCTGTTTGAGCGGGAGCACCAGCCGCTCCCATTGGCTGGCACCGTTTGACAGCCGGTTATAAAAGGCGGCTGTCGAGCAGTGCCAGCCCGTTGTCGTTAGCTAGTCTGCCTAGTGAGAAGGCAGACGTGGCAACCCTTTATTCATAGTAATAAAGCCTTTTACATTGCACCCTGGTTCAGCCTCGTTCCTCCGCCGCTCTACAACAAAAACACTCTTTTTTCAATCTGTATTGGATTATGTGATAGATTATAGTCCATAGTCTTCAAAGAAGAGAGCTTCATTCCCAGTTGAATGATTGGGGATGATAATGACTGTCTCATATTCTATATAGATAGTCCTTGTGATGATATTGGAAAGAGTGGTTTATGGCCTATAAACCAGTCTTCCTCTCCTTCCATCCAGTTCGGTGCTTGGCAACCTGTTTGCACTTACAACCAATTGCCAAGTACTTAAAGTTTATGTACCCAATAGCTGTTCCTATCTTCCTTGTGGTTTACCAACACCTTTGAATGAGCTTGAGTGGCTCAGTAATAGGGTAGTTTCATGTAGTGGAGGGGCAATGGCTATACAAAGATGGCTTTGCATCTTTTTGAGTAAAGTGGTGTGATACAACACAATGGAATAATTCGCAGTCTGCTAGCATCCATCTCAAAAGGTTTCCCAGTTCATGGATGGAATTGTGGAAAAGAAGCATAATTCAATAAAATTCTTCAGAGAAAAACCAAGAAAGAAAAACTTCTAAAACTTTGTATACATTTCAGAAAGTGCATAAATAAAAGCATACATTCTTATAGATAGGCTGCATAAAAATGTGTATACTGAAAAAAATTAAACATGTGTAAATCAGATAAAGATGTGCATATGTTAACAGACAATAAATACCAGATGTATTTACCTCTGTTGTAACAAGGAAGATTCATTAATACACTTAAATTATTCTTGGATTAGAATTAGTTTAGTCTCCTAATAGTCTTCTATTAGTGTCTAGATCAGTCTAGTGCTCCTTAATCCCCGGTGCAAGGAAGTCATCTCTAAAGAGCTTTACTTCCTCTTCCTTCCTATGGAGGTAACCTCTATATGGTTCAAAATCAACCTATGCTGTAAATCACTTAGAGAGGTCTGTGAAAAGCACTGTGAAGCGATATATAAATCTAAGTGCTATTGCTATTGCTAAAAGAGGTGGGGATACAATTTACAGTTATGGCTACAGTTTGCTTAAGGACAAGCCCTGTATGGCTGTTTTTGGAACAATTCAATCATGTTTTATTGTGATTCACTGAGTACATGCTTCAATGATTACAGGCAGTAAAGAAGTGTCCAGATTCATATTGAGCTTAACATTGTTACCTGTAAATCAGTACTGTACTGTTTGCGGTAGAACACACTAATCTATTTTTTAAAGGAAACCTAATAAAAGGATGTCCTTTACTTACCTTTAGCTGTTCACTATAAGATACTTTTAAAAGAGAAGAAGAAGGAATGCTGAGGAATGGTAACAGCCCTGTCAGGATCCTGCCTGCCAGGGTCAATACAAAGCAAGGCTGGAGCAGTTCTCTATGTTCCCCCCTTCCACTATTTTAGCTAGCCAGTTTGGGCATAGCCACTGCTGGGGGTAAAATATAGTTTGACTTGCATTGCTATCTGATATCGGCTATCCTAACTACAGCTAAAGGCATACTTCACACTCAGCAGTTCTTATTCCAAAGCTGACTAGTATGAATGGCAAGCAAACAGACCCAGTCTTGCAACTGAATAGGGTAGAGGTTATGTGAAAGTAGGACATAACTGTTGATGGTACTCCCCTCCTCTGCTTTCCCAATCTTCCCAGAGACTTCTAATTGTGTTTCCTTGAAACACAAGTGAACATTTTCTCAAGACAGAGAAGGCTGCTTTTGAGTCACTTTCAAGAGAACAGTCCTCTGAAAAACTTATCACAAGGCAGGAAGGTCATGGACTCATAGGGCCAAATGGGGTGAGGACATTGCAAATGTAGCCAGCCCAGAAGTCGTCATCTTCTTATGCACATTCCTCCTGAAGCTCATATATGATTATCCTGAACAGGACTATAGAGGCTGCTGAAAATGGCTTTTGCATAGTGGTCTGTCTTATGGAAATAGTAGATAATGTGTTATTGATAATCACATTATTATCATGTGAATTCAAGCAGAACATCTTCAACAATATAACTGACATTAGAAATGAGTGGATGAAAAACACTTTATAAGTGATCAAGTTATTGGAGTCACCGATGGAGTCTATACAGCACAACTTTAACACAGAGTAAGGATGCACCTCTTTTTTCTGGCAAAGGATCACTTTTAGCTTTTAAATGACATGCTGGAGATCCCAGCATCACTTTGTCTGAAATTGTGTAGGGTTTCCTGTCTGATCAGGGGCTTGGATTAGAAGACCTCCATGGTCTCTTCCAGCTCTGTTATTCTGTTATAGTACAAAGTAATGGTGGACAAAATTTGATCAAATGTTCAATCTAAACTTGATTTTCTTTAACTGAATTAAACATGCAAAATAGTGAACATGATTTTTCCTAGTTGTCCACTGAAGCATTTCCCCTTTAAAGATGCAAACCTAATACTAAATTTCCATTTTGCATGGAATCATTGCTAAGCTTTTGGGAATCACTGGCCCTGAAGCCACAAGTTGTGCATCTTGACATGGCTTCTGAACTCTTCATCAGAGTACACTAAACAATCTCATATTGAATCAGACTAAAATTTCTTATGACTGCTAAAGCCCAATCATGGCATGATTGCTGAAAATTGGCAGAATGGTTTTTGCCATTGTAAGATATGGAAAAAAGGAAAACAACATGCTGTTAAAAAAGTATCCCCTATAAAGCAGTTTTGGCCACAATTAGCAGTTATTTGTACCCTAAAGTTTTAAATGTGTCTTTTCGTAAACAAAATATTGCCTGCCCTTTATTTAGTCCATTTATTCAGTCTTGATTGATAGGAGGTCTTCTGGTTTCCAATTACTTAGGATTTCTTAAAGATACAGCTTCATTGCCTGGCCTTTGTATGAGAAACTATGTCACTAACTGATAAATATACATGAAATCACAACAGGAAGCAGCCATTACAATTTATATATGCTAAGAAATGAAGTTTTTTTTTTCATGAATCTCTCCTGCATTGTATTCTTCAATGCCTGTCAAGAATAAAAGTGTTCTCTTCTCCATGTATAGCTTTTATTATGGAAGTTATAAGTGAACTATAAAGTGTAGAGTCAACTTTCAAGTAGCTTTGAATTAATTCAAAACAAGCCAGAATGTATTAATCCACTACCATATTTTATAGCAGTAGTATAGTATATATAGTATATACAATGCACAGGGGACTGCAAGTTCTAGTCCTGCTTTAGGCATGAACTGAGCTGGATGATCTTGGGTCAGTCACTCTTTCTCACCTGGGAAGGAGGCAATGGAAAACAACCTTGCCAAGGAAACACAGGGACTAGTCCAGGCAATCAGTAAGAGTCAGCACTGATGCTGATGTTT
The DNA here is from genome assembly GCF_900518735.1 of Pseudonaja textilis. The sequence continues at coordinate 2,077,412 of NW_020769319.1, read as the reverse complement.
CTTCCTTATAACATTTCAGTTATATGAACATCTATGAATTAATTCTGTATCTTGATAGGTGCAGCATCTGTTAAACTTTCCTATCATTAAATCCTTTCTCTCTTTTAATGCACTAGTAACTTGCATTCAATGGAGCTAAAAGTGGATATAAAATGACTACGGAGCCTTTTATTTCCTCCAGTGTTAAATCCTTCTGAAACCTGTGGCATCACACTTCAAAAACCAAGGAACTATGCTCACAATGTTTACTTCTGTTATAAAGTTGCTGTTTGTTATTGTAAAATATACAGAGCAACGAACGCACTTTTTAAATTCATTTATTCTTATTTTACAAAGTTGAAATCGCATAATTTTTGCAAAAGCAAATGCTGTTGAAAACTTTCTCCCCCTTTTGCATTAAAGCCATTCCTTTAAGGATGCCAATATTCTGTCTTAGGAAATGGAAACTGAATAGGAACAGAGTTCATGGACAATGACTCTTGCTTTGGGCTAGAGATATCTCTCCAGACATGTTTATTATCATTTTGTACTGAGTTGACTTCAGCTTTAAGAGCAAAATATAAAAGCTGTTCCATTTAAAGGAAGATGTAATTCATTTCATGATTAGCACACTATCTAACCCCAAACAGCTGCTCCCATATGGTGTTACTAACAGAACCAAAGCTTTATTCCTCTGCATCTTCAAGATTAAAACAAGCACTAAGAAGTAAACAGAATGCAATAGTACAAAAATTAAACTCAGAAATCATCTCCAGTAGAAGACCAATTTCAATTTTGCAATAAGGATGTGATGAGGTTATGTGACCTAGACAGAATGTTGGCTAATGCTAATTTGCATAATATCCAGAAGTCTTGTAGACATTTGTCTTATGCTGTTTTTAAAAAAAATCTCAATATGGAAAATCAAGTTTGTTTGAGATGTGCTGTTGTTTTTAAGTATGACTGAGAGACCATATACAATTTGCTTTCCCACTCATATTGAGACATTTCCTCTGCATCTCATGTCCTATTTTTTATCATTTTCAATAGTTTCTTCAATATTCTGTTGTTTTTAATCTATACTCCTTTCAGAATTGCCTTCTCAGCTGTTGCAATTTCCCTGGATTAGCAATTAATATGCTTGCCAATCTTTATCATCCTATGGAATAGATTAACTTTAATAGCATAAAACTTTTTTACAATATTTCTCATCTCTTTCTTGGACTTCAGGGATATGAATGTAAGACATCCTTGCTTCTATTTTTCCAATAATTACTAGATTTAATAAATAAAACATGATTTCTTTGCTGCTACTGCAATTTCAGGTGTGCAGATAATTGGTGCATTTCTTGTTGCACTAGAAATGTGGGTGGGAGTGGAAGAAAATAAAGTTACTTCTTCAGAAATTAGACTGTTGTACATTCACATAGGCCATTAAATTGCATCATAACTATATCATGGACTAAATTTATTCATATGCATCACCAACACAGCACTGACTTAGAATTACATAACTGTTGGTGGTATTCATATTCTTACTATGAATAATTGAAAAATAATGGCAGAACATGATTATGGGCTACCCATAAAACATCTGTTTGACAAATATATTTACAAGAATGTTTGATATCTGTGGTAGGATTCAGCCAGTGTACAGCACTTTGGGAGAACCGGTTGTTAACTTTCTGAGCAGTTTGGTGAACTGGTTGTTGGAAGAACTCATTAGGGCAGAGAACCAGTTGTTAAATTATTTGAATCCCACCACTTCTTGATATGATAAATCTCTTGGGTGGTCTAGCAGTATTCTTAACCATATTTCTATTTCTGAAAAGCCTTTGAACAGCTGGATAGCTGCAGTACCTCTTCTAGCACTTGTAAAAGGTATGGGAGGGATTACCCACCAATAAGTAGTTTTGGAAAATGTATTAGGAATCCCTCCAGCAGTACCTTTTCCCTTCATAAATAAACAATCAACAGGGCATAATATATGTAAGGTGGTGGAAGGGAGGATCATGGCTTTAAAACTTATTTAAAACATGGGTTCCATGCTTTTGAAAGAATGCTAGGCCTGTGTTTAAAAATCAGACCTAAATTCTTTTGAGAGATCATTATAGTTGTCTGATGCTGTATAGAAAGCTGATTTACAAAGGAAAAAAGAGTGAGATTCTAACTGCATTACCGGTTTTATTTATTGAGACCACCTAGACCAGGGCCCCTAACTCTTCAGCTCTTCAACCCCTTCATGATGATTCAGATGGTTCATTCACCCATAAATATTTATTCTATGAAAACAGTTATTTATTTATTTAGTGTACGGCATGTGTTAGCCAGGGATCATTGAGGTGGCTGCTTGCCTCTGTGAAAGGAATTTTTGGGGACATTGTTATCTTTACCCAAGGGATGCCTGAATGCTGGTAGACTTGGGAGAGTCTCCTTTCTTGTCTCTTCATGGTTTATTCACTCACTGGAATTGAACCACCAAGCTACCAGCCTTAGTGGTGCGCAAGCCAAGCATCTTACCATGTGAGCCAACATGGTCCCCTTCTATGAAAATAATTTAATAAGTACAATATTAATGAATATGAATAACACCAACAACATTGATCCTGGGATAAACCCATTTACACTTGGGAGTCAATATTGACCACTTCGATGAACTCTGGCCTAGAAAATGTTCAAGTTGACATATAAAATTGGCATAAAATCACAACTGGACTCCTTCACATTCACTATCAGAACCTCCATTCCTGAGTTCCGGTTTGCAGTGCTTCGGAGCAGGAAGGAATCCATGACTGTGTGCGGTTTCTGCCTGCGCTCGCTGCCCGAGTGGTCCGAGCCATCCGGCTTCAGGGCTAGCCACCTCCGTAGAAGGTGGCGAAGACAGGGGGGACCTGGCAGGGTCAAGAGATATCTCACCTCTCTTCCCTAGCTGGCTAAACCCCGTTTTCCAAAGGCAGCTGAGCGGTGGTCAGAAATGGCCGCCACATAGAAGAGCTCAGCGGGAAAAAGAAAGTGCAGGAGGAGCTGTGAAGAAGTGAAAGTGTTTTTTGCTGACCGGGATAAAGTAACGAAAGTACCCTGGAACTTAAAATTTGCTAAAGATACATCGTTTCCAGAGCTTTACATGTAGCGAATGGAAATTAAAAGAAAAAGTTTTTTTTTTCTTTTCACTCTCCTTCCTAACGTGACAGCAAATGGAACTGCAAGAGAAATCAGAAAACCTGCATTGGAGGTAATTAAATGCTAAAGGGATAAGAATTTCTGAATACTTTTTAAAAAAATCCTTTTTGCTGTAAGTGGGAAGGGAGAGGAAAAAAAAATTGGAGCAGAATTTGAAAATAAGGAGGAGATTGCCTAGAATTCTAAAGAGCTATTAAATATTAATAAGACTTCTAAAAGATATATTTTAATTGGAACTTTGTGACTAAACAGCAACCCCAGAAAGAGAAATGGAAGAAAGACAAAAGTACTAAAAGAAACAGCTTATTTGGATTGTTTGGTGACTTTGGAACTTTTGGGAATTATTTTTGATTAAAAGCACTTGGGTGGTTGTCTTGGAAAAACTTTTTCTTTCTACAATGGCATCACTTGTGGATGAATTGAAAATTGAATACCAAAAATACAAAAAAGAAGAACAAGAAGGGAAAGATTCTTTGGGCACTCTTTTTCAATTTCTAGAAATGGGGGTTTGTACTTATGAAAAACTGACTGTGCAGCAGGATGACTGGGATAAAGAAGAAGCCATCTTTGATGAACAAGTGACTCTATTTGGGGAAGGAAAGGAGAAAGAGGAAAAGAAAAAGGGGACTTTAAGATTTGAAAAAACAACCAAAAAAGAGAAAAATAAGGTGAAAAGTGGATACAATGTTAGAAAACAACACAAAGGGGGAAAGCAGAAGAGGAAAAGGGAGGTGGAGAGACAAGGGGGTAAAAAGGGCAAGGAGAAGAATAAGCAAGGGAGAAAGGAAGGGATGAGAAGCCTCAATGGTGGGGAGCAAGATGTAAAGAAACAAAATTCATTTAGAGACAATGGGTAAATTTAATTGAAAAAGGGATTCCGTAAAGGTACATAAGATTGTATTGTATATTTGTATTTAGAAATAATGTTAGAAAATTGGAAACATGTAACCAAAAATGGAATAGAACATTTAGTGTAATTTAGTGAAATCTTTGTGAAGAAAAAGAAGGTAATGAAATAAATGAGAGAACTGAAGTAGGAGAAATGGGAACATTTTAATGATATAATGATTTAAAATATGTGATGTGGGGGGGAAATAACTATGGAAAGTATAAGTGTTCCCATAAAAGTATGATATTTAATTGAAAAGTAATGTGTAAAATGTTTAAGATATAAATGAATATTAATATTTATGATTAGATTTGTATTGGCATTGATAGTTGTTTTAATTACATCATATACCTATAAAAAATTTTTCTTATAAAATACATTGTGTAATTTTAGAATGTACTAAACAGAATCCCAATGCAAGTTATGTATTATATTAAGTATTATAAATTTAGGGGGAAGAGTTAAAGGCGTCATACTCCAATCAGTGTACAGGAGAAGTTTTATTTAAAGAGAAAAGATAAATGGATAGCTGGAAACAGAACAAACAAAAAATAATAAGTATTATGATTGGAACTGAGATGAGATAAATAAAATAAAATTAAGAAAGTTAAAAGAGGGGAGAAGCTATATAGAAAATTGAAAATGGTAATAAGATATGGAATGGTATGTAAAAGGAATATGAATCTGAATTTGTGTCTGTACGAAGAGTTGTAACCTGGGATCAAGCAGTTTTCAGAAAAGATGTTTTATGTTTTATGTTTTATGTTTTGTTTGTTTGTGTATTGTCTTTGAAAATCAATAAAAAAATTTTTTTTAAAAAAAGAACCTCCATTCCTTTGCAGTGCTGACTGTGGGTATTATTTGAGAGTACTGCCCACGCTATACAGTTCCTTTTGCAGCCCTCTCTTTGCTTTTTTTAAAAAACTTGGATTTTACACATGCTAAATCCAGAGACTGACAGATCATAGGTGCACAGGAACAGTTGTACTCAACAAGAGCAGAGGAGCAAACCATTTCTTGCAACTTCTGTTCCTGTGGCATTTCTTCTTTGATAGGTGGATGAATGTATTGTACTAAGCAAATATCCACACTCAACCAAGTCTACCTTGTTCCATGTGAGGGAGAGTCATTTGTAGCTCTTTTCTGTACAGCACATGGAAGGAAAAACAAAATCCAAGGTAGTTTTTTTTTTCCTTTTTTTAAATTTGGCCCACAACAGACCTATAAAGTACCTTTTGCCAGCTTCATTTCTGTTGCAGAGTAGGGATCGACATAGTGATCAGCTCAATTTACATGGGCAGGGCTTTTCTTTAGTCAACAGCAGGTGGATAGCACTTTAACACAGCTGATTGGAAGAGCCCAGAAATACCACCACTGAGCTATAATGCTTTTCCTCCATTCTTGAAGAGATTAATGAATGTTTCTTAAAGGATAGGAGTATGTTCAGAATCTTTTGCAGTGAGAATAGGGAGAAACAATAAACTTGCCAAGGGTTTAGCAAACACTTTATATCCATACTATTTATCAGCCACATTTTCCGTTCCATTTGCTAACCTAAAACATTACATTACTTGAGTTTTATATTGCGAACATGGTCTTGGTACTGTATGCGTGTTCTTGAAACTATGGATTGTGTGTCTCATTATACATTTAACAGCAAAATAGGCCAGAGAGGATTGACTATTTCTTGTAATAACTAGAAAGTCTTGGTAGCAAGTCTTTGAAGAAAGTTAGTCCTAATTTTTGGAAACGTGTATTAGGTCCATCAGTTGCAAATTGTAAATATATAATTCAGAAAAAAGTATTTCCAACTATGGATAAAGATCTGAAGGATTTGTTGATGACACAAAGAGAAATAAATTGATGCTGAATCTCAGCAAGAGAGCAGAATCTTAGTGAGAAAGCAGGTCAAAGACAGTGAAAGAATTGTTGACTACTTTTGAGGGCTCTTTTGGAAGGAAGATGGAATACAAATCTAATCACAGTATGCCTGGGTTTCTACAATTATAGAATACCACTTAACCTTCTTTGAAGAAAATCATAGGCTTTGTTCTTAGTAACACTTAAGAGGTTACATTAAAGCTGTTGTCTTTGCCATCAAATATCATTGACACTGCTTTCCCAATGCACCCTGTAAATATTGTTGTTTTAACTAACATGGTAGAATAAAATGTCTGAATTACCAGTTTGGTTTCCATTCATTTACATTAATGTACCTCTTTTTTTCCTCTGGGTTGTTTCTAAAAGAAGTGTGGCGCATATTACAATGTCACTGGAGGAAGAAAAATAAGGTAAGATTCTTTTCTAGATCTTTGCTTAAACAATTTACTTCTCCTGTTCTAATGTCCACTTCCTCTCCACCTCCCAAATATCATCCTTAGATTACAGCACTACAGTCTAAGAAAGGAGATTCCCTCCTCCCATTAAGTAGGAGGGTATGTGACTTATCAGCTCTGTGCCTCATTTACAATGAGACTTAGCAGCTGCTCTACAACCATGTGATACATTGAGCTTTGTATAATAGTTCACTTGAAGGTCTTTGCACAGTTCAGGCATGTCAGCTGAGTAACTTCAAGCAGTGCAGAGACTTGTAATTAGACAGCCTGAGGCTCCTCTCTTCTGAGGAGGCTTTGTTTCCTGCTGGTTATCCAGTTGATATCCTGTTTCCCCAAGAACCTCTAGAATGCTCAGATACAGGGCTGGGGAATTGGGAGAGCTCAAAGTATGCAAGTATGAACACTCAAGCCTAGACAAGATGGCTTGTTAATCACTACAACACAGAACGTGCAGTACCTTGTCTCTTTGTTAGAGTGCAGCAAGTAAACAGTCAACTCCAATAGCACCAAGCAGGAAATTTGTTGCAAAATGAATAAATTCATTAATGATTTTCCTCCTCTTAGTGGAGCACTCTAAGAGTCACATCTCTTCTCTATGCAGTCTTCTTGTCATTTTATTTTAGAAAGAAAACCCTGAAAAGGATTATTCCTTACTTACAGATTTCTGTTTTTTAATTAAGATGCTCAGAAAGTAAACAGCAGAGAGGAAAAATGAAGCAAGAACCTGTTCTACAATGGAAGTGCAACCAACCTTAAGAAGAATTCTATCTATCTGGTAGATAGAACAGAACTCTCCAGTTTGAGACATAATATTATAAACTTGAGTTTTACTTCTGACAGAAATTCTATCCTAGCTAAATATCCTAAATGCAATCTATCCATACTGATTCTGCATTGAACATGCCTCAGTGATCATATAATTGAGGGATGATATGTGTCATTGACCAAGTTTGGGGGAGAGTAGAATTATGTTGGCAATTGTTTTTTTTAATCCAGGTTTTCTTAATATTTGTGCTACATTGCCCCTTTAAAATATAAAATAATATGGATAGCATCCATCATGAATAAAGTTAATAATTTCATTGGGTTGGGTTTTGGAAGAAAATAAATTTCCCAGTTACTCTGAATAATTTAACCTTAGGTACTAACAGGACTCTCAACCTTTGAAATTGTTCAATTAAAATAGGCACATATCAAAATTTGCTCCTGTTGTACCTGGAGTAGTTCTCAGTTGTCTCGCACAACATGAGCAAGGAACAAAGCTTAGAGTACGTTTTAGTTTCTCCCCTGTGATAGCATCAAACTAAGCAGGAAAAGACAGAAAATGGTTAAAATGTGCTTCTGCTTTGCCAGAGGAAGCCTACAAAAATAAAACAGAGCAAAACCAAAATCAACCCCTTTATCTGGAGCTGGGGGAACAGAATACATTCTACCATATTTCTTATGCCAGAACATTTTGTTTATAGCCATTGATGCCCTGAGGATCCTAGAGATTGTATGCATGTTAATTAAATAGATGCATAAAACAAACTGTTTAAAACATTTGATTATATGTGTTGTACTTGTTAGTTCTCCATTTCTGTATGTCCTTGTTCATATATCAAAAATGGTTTCAACTTTTCTCACTAGTTTCATTGCTTATTAGTTATATATAAATGTTTTCTTGAAAATGAAGCACCTGCCAGCATCCATTTAATTCTCAAAGCATTTTTTTTTTGTGGGTGAGAGAAAGTGGTAGATTTTGAAGAAACAGGACATCAAAAAAAGGAAATAAGCTTTAAAAGGCACTGGAGATGATTCTTGATTGAGCTGAGAGAAGCTTGTTCATCATTAGAGCTTCTTTCTGGAAAAATTCTTATGCAATGTTTGAATTGAATTGAAACATTGAATTCAGAAGAACATTGCTGGCAGATCACATTTGAGAAAGAGCATGTGAAGGTGCCTCTAATCTAAATGAAATTAAAAATAGAACAACAGGAAAAAAACATAGTCCCATGATACCAACACTTAAACCCTGTAACAAATCCAAATATCTACTTTGTACTCACATCTACACTGATATCATTGTGCCCAACATAGGATTAATGGCTTGAATTCTATTGCTTTAGAATTTGGATTTGTTCAACTCCAACTCCTTTTTTCCCTAGCTGTCCTAATGGACTACCACTTAAATATGAACCAGCAGTTTGCTGCAGCTGCCCAAAACGCCAATGCAATTCTAGGATGCATCAAAAGAAAGATAGCATCAAGATCACAAAAATGATAGTACTGCTCTATATTGCACTAGCTAGGTCACACTTGAAATAATGTGTCCAGTTCTGTCTGCATGATACAAAAAAAAAAAAAAAGATGCTGAGTCTCTAGAAAGAGTGCAGAGAAGAGCAATAAAGATGATAAGAAGTCTGGAAGTTAAACTATATGATAAATGGGTTAAGCAAACTGGGTATCCTATCAAAAAGAAGGATTAAAGGTGACATTATAATTGTCTTGCAGTAGATTGAGGGATTGTCATAGAGAAGAGACTGTTGACCTATTCTCCAAAGCACCTGAAGGCAGAACAAGAAGTAATGGGTAGAAGTTCATAAAGAGAGGTCCAATTTAGAACCAAGCAGAAATTTCCTAGCAAGGACAACAATTAATCAGTGAAACAGCTTGCCTCCAGAAGTTGTGGTGTCTCATCACTGGAAGTTTTCAAGAAGAGATTGGATAACCATTTTTCGGCAATGGTATAGGGCAGTGATGGCTAATCTTTTTGGGCTCCTGTGCCAAAAATTGTGTGCATGATTGCATGCTCACGCTCACATGCCAGCACCCAGAAGGCAATGCGCATCCCCCACACCACCTACGCATGCACGTGCAATCACCCACCCACCCTCCACCACCCCCTTACCTGCACTGTGCCTCACAGCTGATTTTCGGCTGGTTTGAGGCCTTTTTTGGCTTCTCAAAGGCTTGAGGAAGGCTTCTGCAGGCTCCTGCAAACTTTCAAAGTCAAAATCTAGCCCTGTTTTATCACTTCCCGTTTTTCTGAAAATACTGGAAGTGACAAAATGGGGCGAGTTTTCAGCCTGAAAAGCCTGCAGAAGCCTTCCTCAAGCCTGTGGGAGGCCAAAAAGGCCTCAAACTAGCCGAAAATCAACTGTGAGGTGTGCACATGTGCAGTGAAGAAAGTTTGCCTGCAGCTTGAGTGCCAGCACAAATGGCTCTGTGTGCCATCTGGCACCCGCAAAAACCTCAGATTATATGTGTGTGTGTGTGTGTGTGTGTGTGTGTATTCTTAAGTTTTTGCGGGTATTTATAACCAGCCACATTAGCAAAGAGATCCAACAGACGATCATCCCAAGAGAAAAATCTTCCAGATGCCCCAAACTATACGGCCTCCCAAAAATACACAAAGAAGGCATACCTCTCAGACCCATAGTCAGCTCCAGAGGAGCACCACTACAAAACCTAGCCAAATACCTAGCAAAGCAGCTACAGCCCCATGCTGAAGCAGCAGCTTCACATGTACAAAACTCATACCACCTCTTGGAAATGATCAAAGATCTACACATGGAACAAGAAGATCTGCTTGTAAGTTTCGACGTGGTTTCACTATTCACTCAAGTCCCGATAAAAGAAACTCTCAAAATCATCAAAAATAAATACCAACCACCCAAACATCTCATGGAACTAACAGGACACTGCTTAACCAACACATATTTCATATACAAAGGACAAAGATACAAGCAAATTGAAGGAGCCCCTATGGGATCACCACTGTCATCCGTTATTGCAAACCTGTTCATGGATGAATTTGAATCCAGAGCCCTAGTCAATGCTACCCAAAAACCCACACTATGGTTAAGATACATTGATGACACATTTGTTATTTGGCCCCATGGAAAAGAAAACCTAAACAATTTCCTAACACACTTAAAGAGCACACACCCCAAAATCAATTTCACCATGGAAATGGAAACGGAAACAACAAACAACTACCATTCCTAGATGTACTAATGTACAAAAAAACAGATGACACACTAGGACACACCATATACCAGAAGAAAACACACACCAGCCGCTACCTCAATGCCCAATCCCACCACCACCCAGAACAGATAAACTCTGTCGCCAAAAAACTAATTGCCAGAACCAAACGCCTGGCAGACAAGACACACATAAAGATTGAACTATGCACCCTGACTAAAGTACTGACAGCCAACGGCTTCCACAAAAGCAAAATCACTGGCTTGATCCACAAAACACACTGAGACATAATGGAGACCCAGAAGATGAACAGACCTATGGAACAGCTGTCCTGCCCTACATAAGAGGTACTACAGACAAAATCAGTAAGATACTACATAGGCATCACATCAAGACTGCCTTCAAAACAGACAGAAAAATAGCAGTCATCCTAAGAAACTCCAAAGATAAAACTGCCCTGGAAAACCAAGGCATATATGAAGTCCCCTGTGCATCATGCCCTGCTACATACTTCGGACAGATCAATAGAAGAATAAGTACCTGCCTAGATGAACACAAAAATGCAGTAAAAAAGCTGGAACACACTTCCTCACTAGTCCAACATATGAAAGCCACAGGTCATGGCATCGACTTCAATGGCACCAAAACCCTAGCCACTATAGAAAATCCCAGCTACAGAATTATCAGAGAAGCCATAGAGATTGAAAAAAGACCTGAAAGCATGAATAGAAGAGATGATTCCACCAGACTGTCAATTATCTGGAAGCCTGCACTCTCAAACAAAAAAAATCTCCACACCGCAAGCCAGGCAAACACCTGGGCACAAACAGACTCCCTCTGATACCTTCAGCTCAAACACACCCCAACCAGGCACTCAGACGAAACCTAGCTTCCTAATAAATGATAGCTGTCCATTTACTCGGAGCCAAGCTGCACTAAAAGCCTCCAATATAGGAAACACAATGTTGCCAGCCAATCAAGACAAAAAAAGCTACAAAACAGACAGAAGATATTAGAAACACCAATCAAGCAGAACACAGCAAACTCCAAGACCAATAAACACAGACCAAGACTCCCAACCAATCAGGATGAAGAAAAAACCATTCTGGCACAACAGTAGGCTAGCACCAAATTTAAAACAGAAACGGCTGTGAAAGTCTGACTCACAGACGAACACAATACAGAAGCCTGATGATGGCAGATGAGATTCTGCTGAAACGTTGCTACAACTTTAAAAACACAACTATAATGACGTGGGAAAATACCCGAACAAAGCTGAATACCATACATGTAAGTACCCATGAAAACTTAAGAATCTATCTATCTATCTATCTATCTATCTATCTATCTATCTATCTATCTATCTATCTATCTATCTATCTATCTATCTATCTATAGACTCCAATGAGAGCCTAGCCACCTGGTAACTATTGTATAGATTGGTATTATGCATTTCCAGAATATTTTCATTTCTATCATCTATCTATCTATCTATCTATCTATCTATCTATCTATCTATCTATCATCTATCTATCTATCTATCTATCTATCTATCTATCTATCTATCTATCTATCTGTATTTCTCATACTTTCTCTTATTCCAAATATAAGATGAGAATATGCAGGCAGCTAAACATCGCTAAAAATAGATTTTGCAGCTTTTATGTCATATAGAAAACTACAACTATTCCTGAAATTGCAGAGAGAAACTATTCCCTATCCCTCTCCCTTCATGTTGATGTTTTCAGTATTTCTTAGGGCAAGTGAAATATCTCCTCCCCATCTACATTGAAATCAACAGTCTGAGGACCAAAACTGAATTATGTGTTAAGAGGTGTGGTGTCTCAGTGACAATGCAGTATTGCAGGTTAATTCTACAGAGTGTTGATTGCCAGCAGTTTGACAGTTTGAGCCCGCCAGCTCAAGGTTGACGCAGCCTTCCATCCTCCTGAAGTCAGTAAAATGAGGACTCAGATTGTTGAGAATAATATGCTGACTTTGTAAATTGCTTAGAGACAGCTGCATAGAACTATGAAATGGTATATAAGTCTAAGTGCTATTGCTGTTTTCAGTGCAAGTACTTCTTCCTCATTTTTGTACCTCCAAAGCTCTTGTGTTAGTCATGAGTTGTAGCCCCAGTCTAGGATCTCTGGGCAGTATTGTTGATCCTGCTGCCATTTGTTCATATAAACATAAGCATCCTGGATTTTAGCTCATCCTGCTGTCTCGTGGCCAAATTTGCTTTCAAATGCTAGTTTTTCTTAGCATTTGAAATTCTACTCTTGCTTTTCCTTGTTTCAGATGTTATTGGATGATGATTACAGTGTAAAGCTATCATCTTCTGTAATGTCATTCTTACATGTTATACTATTTTAAAGGGTGAACATGAACCTCATTGAAGGAAATAGCCTTTGTGATAAATGTATGATAGGTCAAACTCTTATGCCTTTCATTAGCTTTCTCATCAGATACAAATACAAACAAGCCCAAATCTCTTAAAGTTCAGCTTATTATGGATCATCCTTGTCTCATCATTTTGATATTTGTAGTTTGCTTGAATCCCCTTTTCCTCTGATCAACAAAGCATACTGAATTACAGCTTTGTTAGTTAAAGAGAGTTGTGTGATTGAGGTATATTTTTCATGGGGGCCTGTTGGCTAAGTGGAGGAGGTATTAATATGAGAAAGTATAAACAAAACTTGCTTTTCTAAACTGCAACAGAGTGATGGACTCAATTTGTTTCTCAACTGCCATCTTGAAAACTAAACTCAAGCATCCAAATTAAACAGGAGATGTAAATAATAGCCAGATGTTTCCTGGTGTTTGAACCTGCTCTACTCTGCTAGTTCTATTAAATGGGTACATTCTGTGGACAACATAAGGCACTCTGTTTTGCTTTCCAGTTCAGGCCTAATGGCTTTGAGCATAGGATTATGATCTCATCCCATCATCTAGGTGTCGTGAGATATTTTTCAGCTTAGCTGGAGAGCCAATGTCAAGCAAGTCAGGTGAGGGTGGGCCATTTGTTCAACTCTCTTAAAGTGGGCACTGCACATGCAATTTCAGTAGAAAATGCTAACTGAGACTTAGATTTTCCTTGCCAAACCAAATAGAGCACTGACCACAGTCTCAGACATGTTAAATCTTCCTGGCAGCCCTGACCCCTTCAAAAAGAACATTTCCCTCCACTTCTTCCTACTATACAGGTTGCAGCAGTTACTTGCCCTAATAAGAAACCATACAAAAGATTCTTAGATCTCAGGTGTTTCCTTTTACTGAATCAGATTATTTAGCTGCCTTTTAGAGGTTTGCTATATTAGCCTTTCCAAACCAGGCACTCTCCAGATAGCTTGGAGGACTTCAAGATCCAAGGTTGGGATGATAGAAATTATAGTTTTGTATTTTATCTTTGGCTATCTTCCAGATGGGATTATCTTCCCTTTCTTAGCCAGGGATAAAGCTACACTTCTTGCACTGAAAGCATGTTACCTGTCATTGAACTATAACCCTTTTGTTTTGGAAAGAAGAAGAGCCATACAGTTTTGTTACATTTCAACACTTTACAGAATTGATCTCATCACCATTTATACTTTGATGATTCAAAAGTGCAGTTATAGGAATTGGAGATGGGGGAGATAAGCGTTTTTTTTTAAAATCATGCTTGTTTTAGAACACTAATTGAAAATGGAATGTTTTGTTGATAACACATAAAACAAAATAGAATAGAATGAATGAGCTGGAAGCACCTTGGAGGTCTTCTAGTTCACCCCCCTGCTCAAGCAGGAGAACCTAGATCATTTCAGATTGGTGACTATTTCGACTCACATCCAGTGATGAAGCATCCACAATTTCTGGAGTCAAGCTGTTCCACTGGTTAATTGTCCTCATTGTTAGGAAGTTTCTCCTTAATTCCAGGTTGCTCCTCTCCTTAATTAGTTTCCATCCATTGTTTATTCTTCTGCCTTCTGGTGCTTTGGAAAATAAGCTGACCCCCCTCTTCTTTGTGGCCCTTCTTCTCCAATATTGGAATGCTGCTATCATGTCCCCCTTAATCATTCTTTTCTCTAGATTAGCTATACCCAGTTCCTGCAACTGTTCTTCATATGTTTTAGTCTCTAGGCCTTTAATCATCTTATTTGCTCTTCTCTGCACTTTTTTTTCCAAAGTTTCAACATCTTTTTTGTAGTATGGTGACCAAAATTGGTTGTAGTATTCCAGGTGTGGTCTTACTAGGGTTTTATAAAGCGGTACTAATACTTCATGTGATCTTGATACTGTGCCTCTGTTTATACAACCCAGGATTGTATTAGATGCTGCACCCGCTGGCTCATATTCAAGTGATCATCTGCTAGTTCTCCAAGGTCCCTTTCAGAGTTACTGTTTCAGAGCCAGATCTTGCCTAATCCTGTAATTATACCATTGATTTTTCTTGCTTAAATGTAAAACTTTGCTTTTCTCCTTATTAAGGAGCAAAGTTTTACATTACATTAAATAGTATAAAATACATAATAATACTTGAATACTATTTTTATTGATCAATCATAATTCAGGTTGTTAACTTGAAAACATTTTAGTTAATCGGTCACTGTTTTTTGAGTGCTCAAGTACAATGCTCTGCTGTCTTTTCAGCAGGCTGAAAAAAAATGTGTGGTGACCTCATACAGATTGCAACAATATTAGAATGCATTGCAATCTTTAACATCTTCCTTTGAATTTCTTACTATTGTAAGATACCAGGACTTAAGTGCCTCTAACATTTATAGTTTTAATGTTATGTGTCAGATATTTATGAGCAGACACATATACGATTGAAATGTAAGATATATGGAAGAAAAACCACAAAGGAAAAAAAAATCCAATCTTACAAAAATAGAACTATTTTCAAAGAAAGTCTGCACTTACAATTTGTTTCTAACATTTATGAGAAATATGTAATTATTGTCATTAATGTAAATTTGATTATGTGCTATCATATTAGGGTCAACTCTTAGTGACCATATGGATAGTCCTTCTCCAGGATGATCCCTTTCCATATGTTGCCAGAGCTTCAATAAATAGAAAAACCTATTGTTCCTTTACTTGAGTTCATCTCCCTCACCGGTGGTTATCTCTTCTTCTCTTTCCTTCTACAACTCTTGCTATTATAGACTTCTCAATCTACATGTCTTCTATCCTATGTACAGCATAGTTTTCCCATGAGGACAATAAGATGTTCTGGCATTCCCATTTTCCTAAGGACATTCCATAGCTCAACATGGTCAAGACAGTTGAACGCCTTTCTATAATCCTTACTTGTGTATTTAATTTAATTTATGACTTGTCTTGGACTATAATTAAATTAAATAAAAGTAAAACATTATAATTAGTGAAAAATATATTAACTTTTTTGTATTCTTTGGCTTTTTTGATTACCCAGCATCTTTCAGTAATAATGTCTCTTGTTCTTTGTCCTTCTTTGAAATCAGTTTGAACAACTGGCATTTTCCTTTATATGTAGATCTCTCATGTGCATTGGATGATTCTAAGCATTATTTTATTAGCATGTAAAATAAAGAATATTGTAAAATTGTTAAATCTTCTTTCTTTGATATTGGTATATAAAGTGATCACCTCAGTTTGTTGGCCACTGTAGTGTTCTCCAGATGTGCTGGTGTAGTTTGGTTAGAATGCTACTGATTCTCTTCTGTTGCTTGTCATATTTCTTTACATATTTCATAAATTGCCACATATCTGTAAATATTCCATCAATTTCTGTAGCTTTTTAATTTAAAATTTACTGAGTGCAATCTACTTTCACCTTTTAATGCTAGAATTTTTTATAGATGGGGGATATATTCTGGTCTCCTTGAATGTTTAGATGTTTAAGGTACAAAACTGGAATATACTCCTTTCGCCTTTTTTTTAGCCAGTTACTTTGTTTTTTGTCTTGAGTAATAACCTATATAATCTTCTGACTGAGAATCTCCATCTCTAGTCCACTTCAAATTGCTGCTGACTAGGATGTCAAAGGTTTCAGTTCAATTAATTTCTTTCACTATGTTAAGTGGTCCATGGTTCTTATGTTCCATTGTGAGTCTACTTTTGCAATTGTGGATTTTATTTTCCTGCATTGCAACACCAGCAATTAGACATCCTACAACATTTAATCTATCTACATCATAAACTCCATTATTGCTCTGAAAGTTCACCAAGTAGCCATCCATGCTGAGGGATGCACAGTCTCCAACTAAATAATCAAACATTTTATATGGTCAATCCATATTGCTTTCTTGGTAAAATACTTCCATGCTTTCCCTATGCTGATGCCTTTGCCATTTTTATTAAAGCAGACACTCATCTGTAGTATTTTCTGATAGTTTCCTGCTTTCTTTAGCTGGGTGTCTGGCATTAGTTGTGTACCTTCAGTACACCTGCTAGAAATATAAATATTCCTGTGTTCTTTGATCGTCCCTCTTCTATTAATTAGTCTAACACAATGAGTCAGTTTAGTAGGACCGAAGGAGGAAAATAGGCACTACAGTATAATTAATTGTGTCTACCACACATTAGCTACATAGATTTTGTCAAGAATATGTCATTTCAGTTGCATGAACATCACGTCCTACTTTTTAAAATATTACAGATCAGGAAATAAAGTTTGATGAGAGTCATATGGTTGTGCCTTGAGCAAAATAATTACTGAAAATAATGTGGCCATTTCTTTGCAACACATAAATATTATAGGTCATATTAAAACCAAGAATTTGACTATTAGGATAATTCCGTTATCCTATTTCTAACAGTTAAGGAATCAGTGTGATTATCTTGTCGGATTTGAGCAGGGACCAACAAAACTATATGTAAAGAGATTAATCTCTGTGTATATGTATATGTATACCTATATCTATAAGTAATATTTGTGGAAATGTTATGCATTGTACATTCATTAATACTTTCACTTACCAAATGATTTCTTGAGCTTCTAATAGATATTTGAGAGTTGTTAAATGTTATCATTTTGCAGTGTTTTTTTTTAAAGACTTCAGTTTATAATAAGGTTATAATTACAAATAGCATTCAGATATGCCATCCAATATCTCACTAAAGTAGGATTCTATGGAGGTACTATACAATTATCAACAGAATTATAGGTTTATTTGCCTAGTTATATGGTGTGTCAACAAATTGTGTGAAATATGGATGCACATATCTTTTCCCTCTCAGCAACTGAAATCTTGGCTGCTGTACTTTATTTATTACTAAGATTTCTAACTCATTACATTCCAAGCTGACTCTGAATGGTACCCAAGTAAGGAAACCATGAAAACTGCACAGCATAAGGCCCTAACCTTAACTCCCCAAAGGTAGTAGGTGGTCTAATATTTTCTTTAAACATTATCAAATGGCCAGGTTTTTAATGGTCTGGTGAGAACTAGTGGTAGATAAGCAGTGCAAAGCCATGTCAGAAGCAGGGCATTCCTGAGAAAGATGATTATAGAGTCACCGTAGATGAAACTCCCTGGTGGGAGGCATTCTCTACAAGCACTTTCTCTCTGATCTCACTGGATAGACAGATTCCTTTCTGAGGAAGCGGAACTAAAGAAACTGAGGTCCCGAGTCACATTTTGCTTAGAATTATCCTAATATGTTCTCTCTCTGCAATTGAAGTTACTTTGAGTTGTACTTTTCAAGGTTGGACCAAGAAAAATCAGTATAATATGACTAAGGCATATGAAGAATGGTTACAAGAACTAGGCCTGGCTAGTCTAGTAAAGAGAAGGACCAGGGGAGACATGATAGCAGTCTTCCAATATTTGAGGGGCTGCCTCAGGGAGGAAGGGGTCAATCTATTTTCTAAAGTGCCTGTAGGCCAGACAAGGAATAATGGATGGAAACTGCATAAGGAGAGATTTAACCTGGAAACAAGGAAAAACTTTCTGACAGTGAGAACAATCAATCAATGGAACAGCTTGCCCTTGGAAGTTGTGGGAGCACCATCACTTGAGACTTTCAAGAAGAGTTTGGTGTAGGACCAACTTTTGTAGATGTTCAGTTATAATTTTGATTCAGTTTACACCAGGGATCAGCAACCTGTGGCTCTGGAGCCACATGTGGCTCTTTCATCCCTCTGCTGTAGCTCCCTGTCAGCACCACAATTTAGAGAGGACCTTCCAGTTGGGGGGTGGGGGAAGCACGTTGTGCCAGGGGCAGACTTTCTGGTCAGCTCCACAATTGATAGGGCTTTTGATTAGGACAGGTAGAGGAAAAAGGGTGACGTGCTAGGAGGAGATTCTATGGTGGGGGAACCAGTCTTCCAGTCAGCAGTGGAAAAAGTCTACTGTGCTAGGAAGAGATCTATGGTGAGGGAATCGGACTTCTGGTTGGCTCCAGAATTGAACAGAGGGCTTCCGGTTAGGACCTTTGGGGTTCTTTGAGTGTTTAAGGTTGCTGATCCCTGGTTTACACTAATACTGTTTATTTCAAAATCTAGTTCATAATTAGGACTGATATCAGACAATTCAGGGCAGGTGGCATGCAGTATTAGACAGAAGCTTGATAGCTGCCAAACCTTTGTAAAAGGAATGAGAAAAATAATTTTAGCATCTGTTAATAAAATATAATTTGAAGTTAGTAAATAAGTAGATCACTGTAACCAGCAAAGCTTATCTGCAAACATCCATAGCTATTCACAGATTGGGTAGATTCCTCAGGTTAAAAAAAACAACATTTGCTCTCTTCCTTTTTTCTGTAAGTGAACCTTGATTGTGCCAATTTATTATCACTTTTGCAACATACTGAATGTTTGGATCCTGAAAAATGTATAATCTGATGTTCATCCCAAAACTTTATCCACCACTGGAATCAACCAATAAAAAGAGGCATAAACAAAGGCAACAGTGGCTGGTACTGTCTTCTGCTAACTACCCTGCAGCTACTAGAAAAGGAACCTAGGAAACAAATTGTTTATTATAAGCCAGTCCATTCCTCTAGGGGATTCATGGAGTCATGCAGTGGGACAGAACAATCGATGTACTGAAATGGTGGATAATTTTATTTGTTCCATTTGTTGGTCACAGCAGCATCACGCTGACCAATTATTCTTAAATCAGCAGGTTTTAGAGGTTATGGCCTCTTCATGGATTGCAACACTGCAGGCAAAGTAGCCAGGTCAGAATGAAATGCTTTTCAGCCTGGCAACATCAGTTGTCTTTCTCCTTGGAGATATCCTTTTATCTAGAAATAAGAAATATATGTGATACAGTGTTCCATGAGTGTTCCATGTTGCAAAAAATAAAAAAAATAAAAAAAATTAAAAAAGGCAATCGGATCATCAAAAGCTTATAAAGTCTTGCAAATCTTCTGTTTTCTATAATTGAAATAGCAACTTTTTCTTCATGTACTAAAACCTAGAAATAAAGGGGACTTTCTGATACCTTCCCCAAAGGCAAAACATTCTGTAACTGTTACATTAATCTTGGGCTTTTGAATGGCAAATAAATTATATACTATAGTCAGACTAATGTTCTCTGTGATACAGTTGATTAGAAGGGATGTTATAAAGCCTGGAAGAAAGACTGGGGACGTGTATAGATAGTTAAAATTATTACATTATCCTGCCCCTTTCCACCATTTGTCAAATTTGAATGTAGAACTTAAATTTTGCCAGGAAATTTTGCTGGCAGAAAAAAAACAAAAAACAAGGGAGATGTTTTCATTATTTGCTGCTATAATTTTGGGAACACAGGAAGTTGTTCTCAGGCTATCTTGAAATTTATTAAGAATGTGACAGTCCATCCCTAATAAATGTCTAACATATACTTCCTGTCAAAAGCTACAATAAGAGTTTTTCATTAACTGTAAATATGCAAAGGAGAGAGAAGGTCTGGCTTATAACATTTCTAACCAATGTTATGCCTCTTTGTGGTTCCTGGATGATGTTCACAGAGTTTTAAGCAAAGGATACACATAGATTATAGAGATGAATAGCTCTGCCTTTAAATCCAGACCAAATATTGGGAACAACAACTGATAAGTTTCATTCTGTGATCTTAAAAGGTGGAACTTTTTCAAATGCATGTCAACTTTGACTCTAGTGAAGATGCTTACATCAGGATTAATTTTAGAATAGCAGTTGTATCAGTCTGTTGCAAGATCATCTGAGATAAAGAATATGAGCATGTTGCAAAGAGCAGGGATGGGCGGGGAGGAGAGGGGAAATCCCACTGATAAATCCAATGGGACTTACAAAAATAGCCAGATAATTTTTCTGGCCTGTCTTGAATTCCATTCAGCAGATTTTGAGTTCTTGGTGTACTATGAGCAAAGGGAGAATTTGATGGCCCTTGGAACACAGACGTCAAAATTACCTGTCAGCCTTATATTAATCTTTTAAAAAATGCAAGTAGGTTTGACTATAGAAGGGAATTGGACAGCATCACAGCAGTAACTCTTGTCTTCTTTCCTCTGAAAACTCAGCTCTCTCCTTAAAGTGTTTTTGTATTGAAAAGAAATCATGAGTTCTAGCCTGAGTATTGTTTGAAAGTATAGGGTACTAAAAATTTCAGTTTAATGGTATCTCTAAAGAAATAGTTAACATAGCCTGTGTTTCATGAAAATAGTTCTTCCACTATATTCCTCCAGTAAATTTATTCCTGGAGGCTGAGCATATTCACAGACCTTCCAAAGCCATCAAGAATTAAAAAGCAATTTTATAGAGGGCCAGAATCAGATTGAAAAGAGAAATTCTAAAATATTACCTTTTAATAACTAAGGAGAGTACTATTCATCTGATAATATCCAAATCTGATTTACAATTTATTTCTGTAGTCTAATGATTACAGACTACATTTGGTTAGCAGCATCAAGGATCTTGATTAAATCACGGAATCAATAGTTTAATTCAATGCATTGAAAACAATTTCCTTTTAACAGTCCTAAATCTCAATAAAGTTAATTTCAGATGACAACTTTGAGTGGTAATATTTGAGAGAAGGAAAAAAAAAACTATTTTTGGTTCTTGTTTTTGATACTATGCATGTTTCCTATTCTCTCCTTTGATGCTGTAAGAATAGAATAGTTTAGTTTACTTTATTGTCATTGCACCTCGTGCAACAAAATCAAACACCATCTTCAGTGCACATTGAAAATAAAACACAAATACACATCCTTTACCCTCCACACATTGAACTGAAAACTCCTGACACCACACCAACACTGCACTATACAGCAGAATTCAAAAGAGCTAATGCCCTAGGATAGAAGCTGTTTTTCAGCCTATTTGTCCTTGTTTTTATTATTCTGTATCATCTGCCAGATAGTAAAAACATAACAGTAATAGTTAGAACGTAACAGTAATGGTTCAAGAAAAGGGTGCCCAGGATGACATAGATTTTTGAGAATGTTTTGAACTTTCTTAAGGCAGCAGCAGCTATGAAACTCTTCCAAAGAGGGGAGAGGACAACCAATGATCTTCTGGGCAATGACATTAACCATCTGGAGTGTTTTCCTATCTGCTACTGTGCAATTGGCAAACCATACAGTGCTGCAATGTGAGCACCCCAGGTCAGGTCCTCTTTTATGGTAACACCCAGAAACTTAAAACTGGCTACTTGCTCCACTTGGTCTCCATTGATAAGATGGATGTCTGATCTGTTCTTTCAATAGTTCACTATAAGCTCCTTGGTCTTATTGGTGTTGAGGACCAAGTTAGTGTCTCCACACCACAAAAGCAACCGTCCACCTCATCTTGGTAGGCAGACTCATCCCCACCAGAGATGAGTCCCACCACTGTTGTATCTTCTGCAAATTTAGCAATAGTATTACTAGCATGAGTGGGAATTCAGTCATGCATATAGAGAATATAGAGTCAGGGAATAGAATAGAATAGTGGAAATATCCTTTAAAATGAAAATATCCGTTCCATTCACAAAATAGTTAATTTGGACCCAATTGGGTGAAACATCACTGGAATAAATCTATATTAAGTAGATGAGCACAGGGTTGAGTGTTATGAATGTACTAAATAGGTACAATATTTAAAAGATTTTAGAACTGTAAATATACTGAAAATTCAAAAAATTCTTATTGCTCCTGTTACTGACTTTTATACATTTTAAAAAATGATTTGATTTTGAAATATTCTTTACCATTTTCTCTTTTTCTTTGTCCCATGAAAAAGAAAATATAAACAGACCTTGTGCAATTTTTGGTTGGAAAGAAATAACAAAGCAGAATCATTTGAGCTGGCCTGTCAGCTGAAATTAGGACTAAAAAATCTGCAGTTAATCAGCCCAACAAAGCAGCAAAGGTCATAGCAGTCAGTAAGAGTTATTGTAAAGGTGTTACAACATATGGCTGATCTCCTCAGTCATGAGGAAAATAAAGTGGCAGACAGATAAAATTCATCTTTTTTCTGCTTTCGTCATCTCATGAATTAGTCTTCAACCACAAAGCCTTATTTCTGTGCTTTCCTACGTCATTTCAGATTCCTATTTATTAATTCTTGGTACAGTGTTAAACATGAAAATAAATAAGGATCTGATTTGTACTTTAAAGTGTGGCTTTGCCAATGGTAAGTGCTTCACTCCATTCCTAGAGTAAGACGAGTGCATCATTTTGAATATTTCCCAGATTTTGCATGAGGATGAGATGGAAAAAAAAACTTACTGTTGGGTAATGTTTCCCAATATTCCGTTTCTCTTATATGGTTGGGAAAAAAGACATACTGGAGATTACTTTGATGTTTGTTTACTGCCATGCATGTACTATGTTGAGAGAGGGATAATTCACTGGATGGGGTGTAGTTGACCAAAATAGTTTTGGATATATGTGTACATTGGTTTTGACTAGTGGTAGCCCTAAAGTTTGAATCTTTGGAGTCCTTTGACATTTTCTTCTGGGCTGCAACACAAATAATTTATTTAAGACCTTGGTTCTTATTGATTCAACCTGTCCTGTTATTGATAACTAACTATGGTGGAAAAGGAGATGTACTGACTTCAGCCATCAATATGCCCCAAACCCCTCTGTTGTGAGGGGGATAAAGACTCTAGTTATCCTTCTGATAAATGGATGCTTTGTAATTGATCATTCTTGTGATAACCATTTCATGGATGCACTCATCTCCTGCCCTCATAATTCTAATTCCCATTGGTCCCAGTGTTTTTCAATCTTGGCAACTTGATGTGTGGACTTCAATTCCTAGCATTCCCCAGCTTGCTTCTAGGAATTGATGTACATATATCTACAGGTTGCCAAAATTGCCTTAGCTTATGACAAGGTACATGGGTTCATAAAATGATTGACAAAATCTTAATACTATATACTTTCTATTGGGAAACATCATAATCTTCTGTTGTCTCTTCTGCTCGCAACCTTTCTCTTTTACCTATTATCCAGACTTCCAGCTGCTTCTGTGATATGTTTGCCTGTATGACTCACCCAAATCTTACTTTCAACATGTCCAAACAAGATCTCCATTCTGAGCTGTGACCTTGCTTTGGATGTTGATGTCTCCAGCATAATCTGATAGGAATTTACTAAAGCTGTCCCAGCTAGCCTACAGATAGAAAATGTTGAGCTTTAAAGATTGTGGAGAAGCTGGTAACCTGGAAGCATTTCCCTCCTGCAGGATCTATCTTGCTGTGCTTCGTACTTCTCTATTTTCAGAGAAGCATCCTAATTGTTTGCAGGGCTTGCCCAATATTTTTTTTCTCTCCATGAGATGGATCAGTTAATAGCATCACACAAAGAATCAAAGGACATTTTTTTCTGATATGAGGCAGCTCTGCCAAACATCATTTCCCACCCCTAGCAATAGTAACGGAGTAAGGAAAATAATAATTAACAATTGCTATCCTTTTATATTCCTCCAAGTTTGTATCCTTGGGGAATTGCCTCAGTCTACTTATACTTAATACTTATAGTGATGAGGATATTAAACATGGACCAGATTCAAGTACTCACTTGGCGATGGAGGGCACTGGGGAGATTTTGAGCCACTCACTTCATGGGGTTAGAGTTGCTTAGAGGTTAAGAGCAGGGATGGGATTCTACCGGTTCGGACTGGTTTGGGCAGACCGGTAGTTCTGGTAATCATTTGGCCCCACTTACCCGCCCCTGCCCTTTTCCTGTGCTTTATTTCCTTGTTTTTGAGCACAGCTGATTCACGCGGCAGAGCAGTTTGCCACACATCAGCTGTTTTACTACACCAGGGCTGCAGAAGCTAAGTATTATAGCTAAAAATGGTCTTTTCTAAACACTGTGCATGCACACTCACTGAACCGGTTACACTGGTTGAATCACACCATTGGTTAGGAGTCCCAAAGAAGCTATCTTGAGCTTTCAGAAAAAAGTGGGATATTTAGCAGCAAAGGTTTATGATTTCATATAGCAAACATGGATTTAATGCCAGAGACTTGTGACCTGATATTGCAAAAACTCATATAGACCTGGGATTTGGTAGAACAAACCCAGGCTTTGTTTGCAGGCATTTGTGATTTTACACTCAAGCACTGGTTTAACTCACCAAAAGTTGCATTTTCATTCAACTAAACCCCATTTAACAGGGACAAGCTTTTGATATCATAGGAAATAGCAGGTTATTCTTTTCATTTTGAAGTACCGTTTCAGGCTCAGTTAGCTTTGGTGGGAGAGACCAGAAGAACCATGACTGGTTTAATAAGTTGATTTCAGACTGATTGTGGTAGAGGAGCAAAAATAAATTTTGCACATTGTGCTGTGTGTGCATGTCAAATAAAGAGCCACCTTGCCATAACATCCTCTTTTTTTAATTGAAATGTAATAATGCTTTCTCACACTAAAATAAATGAAAATAGGGATACCAGAATCCTCCCTGCTTTGATAAATACACAATAACGAGTAAGCAGTTAAAATATACTGATATATTTGTTGGGGAATAAAAGTAATATTTTTCCTTTGCCAGTCCAATATTCTAACAAATGGTATAATTATCTGTTGAATTATCAGCCACTTAGAACACCCCCCACCATAAGATCAGAAAAGTGATTGTAATGAAATGCCATCCTATTAAACCAGAGGCTTGCTTTTAGTCTCATCAGCTCTACTTACTGACCTATTTTTCTCTCTCTCTCATTTTTAAGCCCTGCAGAGCAGATGCCATGGTCCTGACTCATTCATGCTGTGTAATTTGATCAGGGGTACGTCAAAATGTTATTTTTCACTTCCGATACAGGATTTGCTAATGGCATTTGTTGTATCACAATGACATCAGATTCTGGAAATCCCAGTCATATAATTGGGGGGGGGGGAATCCATTTGTTTGTAACTGCTTATCCAACTCATTGAGATTTTGCTGGGGGTTGCCAGAGCCTGGTAACCTCTTGGCCCTCCTCAGGTTTTGTAGCCACTACTTCTACTGGCAGTTGATGTTTCTTGTGATTAGCCCTTCAATCAAGCTCATTATAATAGAAGTCAAAGCATCTCTCTCCCTCCTTGTATGCTTAGGATTTCTTGTTTATGATGGCATATGCTGCCCCAGAATCAGGACTGTCCACAGGAAGGGTACCAAAAAAGTCTAGATGGTATTTGCAACCACATATTTGAAGGTGCTTATAACAGCAACTATCTAAGATACATTCTACTGGGAAATACACCTGGAAGTAATAGATTATTGGTAGTTCTACTGATTTTCCCAGTTGTGCATCATATCAGTTAAGCATATCCATTACTACAATTTTCAGTTCCAACACTATTATATTTCATCTTAAACCTCATAATAATGATTTATATGTTGTAAGGTTTTTTGTAAAAATCACTTAAATCAAAGGTATAGCCCAGGGGAAGACAATGTGATATCATCCAAAGAATTTAGGTTACAATTCATGTAATCCATTGCCACCGGCTCTGCTGGTCGGGTCTGCTTGGGACTGAAATCTAAACTTTGTGGAATACAGCAATTTGTGTTTTCCTTCAGAGTCTGCCCTATTTTTTTTTTTTTTTTTGCTGTGCCTCGTGTGTCCACAATGCTTAACTAAACTGTAAGTTTTAATGGGTCAGAAGAGGAGAATATACTTAAAATACTGGCGTAATTATATAACCAATATTTCGTGAACCTAATCTAATGTAATTTACATCAAATTTGTTTTGTCTCCTGGGCATATTGCTTTATTCTAGCCCTGCCAATAATTTCAAGTGCAATTTCTGACATCCTGTTTTAGGTCTAAGTTCATCTCTACCCTGACTTAACAATTTATGCAAAAAACAAACTCTTTATATACTAAATAAGTGTGCACAAAAGACACAACTAAACAGTAAAAAAAAAGTTTGCTCATGCTTATGCTCACTGCTTTAAAGAGGAAAGTTAGGCTTAAACCACTTCCTCTGGAATCAGGTAATTAAAAATAACTAAGTGTTGGTTACATCATACAGCACAGATCATTCCAATGATTTAATCAGGAATACTACTTATAGTGATTTATAGAGTGCTTGTTCATGGGATTTCACATAGCAGGCACAAAAAGTACAAACCGTATCAGCTTTTCCCAATCTGATATTGGATGCTGGTTCCCATAATTCCACTTAGCAGATGGCTGGACATTGAAATCCAACACATCTGGAAGATACCTAATTGGGAAAGGCTGATGTTACAATACAGTAATGTTTCAGCCTCAGTCCTAAAAATATGCATACCATAGATAAGAGACAACTCAGTCTCATTTCCTGGTCAGATTACAGCACTATTACCATTTCATTCACTTTGAAAGATCGGAACATCTTTCTAACCATCTACTGCATCCTAGCCGGAGAAGGATGAACACCAACTCCTTCTGGGAGCTGGTGCCCATCCATCTTAAAATAGTCAAGATTAAAAAACATTGATCTACTGCAGGGCTGTCAAACTCATGGCCCGTTGGCCAGATATGTCACACACTGGCCATGACCACGCCTGGTTTAACAAAGGGGAAAAAAGTTGCAATATGTCACATGATGATGTCATGACGCCACAAGTTTGACACCCCTGACCTACTGCAAACCCATTGAAATCCTTTTAGGTATCCTGGATTGCACAACTATTGCTCTTTAATAACTGTTCACTAATCAAGAGTTGTTAAAAATAAATTTTCTCAACTGGAAACACACATTTTATCATGGTATGTAAAACTATGTTTTTTTAAAAAGACTATAGAATTTTAAAATAGGGAATTGAATGGTTAGTCTTTTCCATATCAAAGTCAGTGCTTCAGTCTAGTGACAGAGTCAAATGCAGAAAAAAAAACCAAACAGCCGAGTTACATGTCATGTAACTTGGATGTACATTTATCAATCTCATTGGTTGCATTAAGATGGTTTGGCAAACATTTTTACTACTTGCTGTGTGGTTCAGTTAACACACACACACACAAATACATACAGTTCTTTCGCCTGTATGCAAGCAATGCTTTAAATTCCTCCTTTCCTTCTGCAATCTCCTGTTTTTCAGAGAACACCTGTTTGGATGGAATGGGACTTTTGTTGAACTGCATAATTTGGGAGGCGGCTGCTGGAATAATTGAAGATCATTGCCTCCCTGTGGTAAGGAGATTCTACTAGATACTAATACTTTCCATGGTTGGAAGGAAGCCAAGCTTTCTCTTCATTGATCGACCAATGTAGAGCTAGGTCTATACTTCTTCTTGAAGGCCAAAGATATATATTGCTTTTTATACTGTATTTCTGATTAATTCGCAGTGATTTTGAGGCAGGGATGTAAGATTTGGTGAGCATTCTACTTATATTCTATCATCTTTCCTGCAAAGAACAGAGAAAAATCAAAGCTTACTGTTCAAAGCAGTTTTGTAAACAATGAGTAAATTAGCCAGATTTCTTTAACTTCAGCCCCTTTCTGATTATTTTTTGGCCACACAGAGTAAATCTATATTCTCGGCAGTCCTCCAATAAGCCACTTAGCATTTATTTACAGGAGACACAGGAGCTGCAGTTATATATATATGATTCTAGGATATAGTTTGTTCAAGAGTCTTAACTTGATCTAATGTGACAGACTACATAAATATTACTCCAAAATGTTTATTGTACAAAAATTAATTCTAGAAAACAATATAAGACAATTAGCTTCACTTTTTCAAGATTCCTATAGACATTGCAATAGATAACATTTCATTTTTTTCAGAAAACATTCTGTCATATAAAAATATAATTATTTACATTATGTCTACATCCTTAAACAAGGCTATCAATTTGTTTTTTATAAAAAGGCACTTGAATGGTATTGCTCATTTGAGGATAATTGCTCATGGTATTGCATTTCCTTTGTGCAATTAGGAAAATAAAGCTTTAAAGATATCCACTGTTATCCCACATCCCTCATTCTTGCACTTATTCCCATTTTAACAATAAGTTCACAAGCCTAACAGTTTGTTACAAATAAAGGAATCATCATCAAAAATGTTTGTCATGGCAGTTTTACAAAGGCACATTCTGTTTGTTAAAACATGGCAAACCGGACATACATTCTTCTGTTCCTTTGAAATGATGCAATTTTCAGACATTTCAGATCACTCAAGAAGCACGCTATGCTAAAAAATATTTGACATTTACTGACTTCATGTAGAAAATGCCAACAAGTACTTGTGATACTTGGTATGTAGCAAAAATTTGGTTCTTTGGGACACTTTGGCAGGAATGGTCATTTTAACTGTGACATTCTTATAAAAATCAATTTGACAATTGCATCTTCTTCTATATGTCTGGTTACTTTTGTGTTACAGAAAAATCATGCTTAAACAAGTGAAATAAAACTCTTTTTTTTGCACTTCTTGGGAAACAGATGAACAAATATATGAAAAGGAGTGGGTGTCTCTTTAGTTTGTGGCAAAGGCATGAAAACAGGTAAACTCAGTGAGCTACACAGCAGCCAGATTCCTCATGTTTGTGCAGAAGAGACATTCGAGAGAAAGTTTTAGAACAATTTTTGCACTGGTATTTCTTCACATCCGAATGGGTCTGCAGATGGGCCCTCAAATTTGACCTGTCTGCAAATGCTCTGTTGCAATGAGGGCATGAAAAAGGCTTCTCTCCTGAAAAGAAGGGAAGAAGGAATTTAGTCACTTGAATGCTATAATAATGAAATGTGTATATTAAGTGGGCAAACTATTGGCATAGCAGAAGGAGGAGATGGGTGGATTCTAAATGCCATTAGAGGTTCTCTTCTTTACATTGTGGGCAACTCAGAGCTTGCAGAAAATCATGATGCATTGAATGACAAGTCACTAACCTATTCTACTTCAGCAGGTGCAGCCAGCACCCTGAAGGTTGGGCTCCACCCAACATTTCCATGTTTCCTCCATTCATTTACTGTATCCTGTGCAACGCCTTTTGCCCAAGGCTGCGATTTGTATGCTGTTGATGTGGATGGCAGAGGTCCCATCAGATTTAATGCTTTAGTGTTCTGCTTTTGTGAAACCACCATATAGATTCACCTATGATGTTACTTGCACAGTCTCATGAAAAAACATGATGAATCAAAGTTTGCACCTAATTGAACAGCTCGCTTCTGTTCCATAGCTTGAATTTATGTAATTTAATGCAGAATTCAGTTGGCTTGGATAGCTATGCAGGCAATCCCCTTTGGAAATTCCCTTAGACTATGCTCGGTGGAGTTTGCTGCCATATGAGCATGCACTGCATTATAATCTTGGAGAGTTTAATTAGAATTGTTAGACAATCTGAGATGAACAAGAATTATTTCTACATAAACCAGGACCAAAGAGTATTCTGTTTTAGGATTAGTTGTGAGTTCATATATCCGCAGTTGTATAAAACTTAAGGTCAGAGACTTAACCCCAGCTAACATTTAAGATCTCCTTTTAGGCTACAATCCTAAATCAGAAACAACTGCAGTCTTCATCTCATTTATCTGACCAAAAACTCATTTCTAAACAATGTTCAAAGAAAAAAAAAACTACCTCCTATGTCCATATGCTGACTAATGGGCTTTGCTGTATGCACTGCCTGGGCACAATTCTTGACTGTGCAGATTCTTGGAAACTTGATCTGTTTGCCTCCTATTCCCTCTGTGTCTGCTTCTTTTCTGATTCCTGCATGGATCATGTTCCAAGGCATTTTTATGGCCAGCTGGATCCCTGCCTTTTGACACCTTGCTGAAAATTTCAGAGAAGCTAGAAGTTGTCATGGCAGGACAAAATTTGGCCCACTCACATAAGAAAGTTTTTTTTTTTTAAGGGAGGTGCAGTAGAAAATGCCCACTGAACATCTAAAAGACCAAAATGGAATTCATGTCTGTGTAACTGCAATAACTGAAGAAGATAGAAAGAGCAGTCAGTGTGTCAGTATGGTCAACACAAAGAACTGTTGGATAGTGCTATACCACATATGCGTAAAATCGTATCTCCTTCTTACCAGTATGAGTCCGGATATGTCCTTGTAGTAGCCAGGGTCGAGAGAAAGCCTTGCCACAAATCTTGCAGACACAAGGTAGTGTGTGGGTCCTGATGTGCATCTTTAGAGCTCCCAGGCTGACGTATTCCTTATCACAGTATTTACAGCTGAAGGATTTCCTAGACTGGGCATCACAGTGCAACTGCTTATGTTTGGCAAGTCCCGAGAAAGTTGAATAGGTCTTGTTGCATAAACTACACTGAAATTTTTCAGCTTCAATTGCATGGGGGTGGGAAAGCTTGGACTGGATTCTCTCCTCTTCATCACTAATGGGGCTTTCTGAGCCACTGTGATCTTTGGACGAAGTGTCAGAATGGGGGGGTGGGCTGACTCTTCCCAAAGATGAAGGATATCCAGAAAGAGGAGAAAGATCACTGGGTAAGGGGGAAGGCAGCAGCCCAGTTGTAGTCCAGACTGTGATTGGATTGTATGCCACTGAACTCAGGATTTCTGGCTGTGGAATTATCGGCATTGGGTAGCTCTCATAAAGGTATGGAGAAATAATCACTGGAAAGAAGACAAAGAGAGGAAAACCATTAGAAAATGAAGGAGATAATAGCCATACTACCCAGACTTACCGAGATGGGAAGGGATGAAATTGCCATGGCATATATATAAACTTTACACTGTGCACCATAAACTAGAGGAGGTCCAATTTGGTCCAAGCATAGTTATCTCCCAGTTTGGTCAAGAAACCCAGCAGTAAAATCCATACTGATCCTCCTAGGATTCAAAATTTCTCTTGTGCAGCAAAGATCAAATGCAATTTTAGCAACTAAGCCCCCCCCCCCGCCCCCCAAAAAGGGGGGGGGGTAGACGTTTCAAAAGGTTGGTGCTGACACGTTTGTAAATAGGACGAAAAGAAAGCACTGCCCAGGGGGACGAAAAAGTATGCTAAAGTGCACACGGGCAGTTTGGTGCAAACAGGCAGGGAGGTTTTAACTCCCGAACGACCGTTACCCCAAACGGAGCCCGACTTCCAGCTTCCACGCAGATTTCCCTCTGGCATTACCTGTATGTGTATCCAGTTCACTATAGTTGGGCTTTTTGGACGCGTTGAAATGTTTCTTCACCAAGAAGGACCGTGGCATTTTGAAACACAAGGACTGCTTCCCCCTTCCCGGATTTCCTCTCGCTGCGGAATAACGGTTCCCAGCTTTTGAGCAGCAGAACAGAGAAGAATCACTGCAGGGACATTGGTCCTCTAGTAGAACATCTCCTCCTCTGTTTGCCCCATGCAGCAAAATTATGTAGTGCAAAGAAGTCCTTGGAAAGTGCAGTAAATACCCCACTCATCAGGTGCAAGAGGGGAGGGGTCCGGGGACGCCGTCTCAGCCAATCCGGAGTTCGCTTGTGTTCTTTTGACAAACTCAAGCTTCTTTGGGCCGGGGATTTCTCCCGGCTCTTAGGAGGGAAGATCCAATCCCTTGGAGTTGCTCAGGACTTAGATCAAGTTTCAACTCCTCCCCTCGTGATGGCTGCAAAGGAGAGAGGAAGACGCTCCTCTCCAGCGGCAGGGCCAGGAAGGCGCTGGAGTCTCTCCGCTCCTCCCGGGCGAATTCTCCTTGAGGAGATGGGGTGTGTGCGTGTGCATGTGGGTGCGTGGCGCCGCCGGGGGAAAGGGCCTTTTTGCCCGCATTGCCGGAGCTGCGGAGTTCTGCGAAGCTTCTTCCAACGGCGCGCCTGCCTCCCAGATGTGCGCGAGCCAAGGCGGAGGAGAAACGCTTCCCTTGGCCGAGCAAAGCGGAGGGTAGAGAGGAGACGGCTAGTAGAAGACGTTAACGAGCGAGGCTTTGCTTTGTCAGAGCGGTCCACCCTATTTGGGGAATCGCTAAAAAACGTTGCCTAGCTTAACGTTGCAAAAGGCACACTTGTGCCTTTTGAATCACAGAATAGTCCCGATGTAACCCTAAAGGTAGCCAGGCATACGAATACTGAAGATAAAGTATGCTTAAGTCGGATCCGTGTTATTTTGGACGTCTTTGGGTAAAAATAAAACCCACAAATCTCAATTCTTCAGATCAGCATAAGCCTTGTGCTTTGAACAAAACACTCGCAATGTCAGGCGTTGCTTATTTCAGAGAAAAATCTCCTCGAACAGAGTTGGATTTTGATTCTAAGCAAGAGTGCTATGGAGGGCACAGAAGCCCTTTCTATTTTAGAATTTTCTTGGTGCAAGGAATTCTGCATTTCCTTCCTGGAGGAAATTGAGTCATTCCTGTAAATACTCTAGCACAGAATTAAATGCTCCAGTTAGCCCAGAGAGCCTGTGTGGAATAGAGGAAAGCTAGCCAACTCCCTCTAATATCATTTTTTTTTCTGGCTCAGCTTTTTCTAAATTTGTGCTCTCCAGATGTGTTGGAAGTAGGTTTTGGATATCTGGAAGGCACCAGGTTAGAGAAGGCAGATCCAGACCTTTCCCCCCAAAATATAACTATGTCCTTTATATTGCAAATACTTTCGTTCACATGATGAAAAATTGGGTTGTTCATAAAATGTTCCCTGCAATTGATATGTAATTTAAGCCATATAATCATGTGCCCATTCTGCTTATAACTGAAATTTATTTCTAGTTCTATACCTTTATGTCTCCAAATTCATCTAAAAACTGCATTTTTACATACGTTGTTATCACAATGCATCACTAGATCAAGGGATATAAAGTGGAAGTAGAAGGTGGAAAGTTACAAGGAGACCACCCCAGTCTCCTTTGCAACAGGTGTTGGAGTGAAGATATGGAAAAAAAATTCTCTGTGGTTCTGTTAAGACTTGTAAGAGCAAAGTGCTTTGTCAAGCTGCATAACTTCTTTATCTGGGAGATGCCAAAACAAGTGCAGCAGTGGAGTTAATCTGCTTTCATGTAGAGATTCAACTGTTAACAGACTCCAAGAAAGTCTTACATTGTTGTTGTTGTTGTTGAAAGAACACCTATGCTGAAGAAATTTGATTGGTTTGCTAGCACCAAGTAGGATAGTTATTCTTTTTTTTTTTTTGCAATGATATGTGACTTCTACTTTGATGCAATGAAATCAAGAAAATAACTGGAGAAACTTTCCTAGGCATGTTTTCTTCTAGATAAATATGCATGCAATCAGAGACACTGTAGAGTAGAGTAAACAATCTGGTGCCCTCCAGATGTTATGGAGGATAGTTTTCTCATTCCCTTATCACTGGCTGCGCTGAGTGGTGCTTTGGGCAAGCTGCAGTCCAAATAACAGAAGCACACTGGAGCACTTATCTTTGTTTTAGTGGTTCAACTAATTTCCTTCTGCTTCTAGGCTGCCATTCCTGCATAACAATTGTTAAAATGTTACTTCATTTCCTGCTCCATATGAAGCTTTCCTTCTTGCTCCTGCTTTCTTTGCCATTGATCTCTTAAATTTGATTTGTTTCGTGCAATTCATTTTCCCAGACAAAACTATTCACAGTGAAATGGGGATATTCAAAAGGAGCTTCTGGAAATCTGCCTTAGAATGCTGATCCTGGATAATCAATAATAGCACTTTTTCCAATTAACACATATTATTACAAATTCTTTTTTTTTTTTTTGCTAATACAGACAAACATGGCTGTCTTCCTTTAGGGCTAACCATGGGTAGGAATACATTGGGATTATTTTAGTGCTTGATACATAGCAAGATGTAGTCTGGGACCTCTTCTGTGTGTAGCATGGTCTTCATAATGTACTTATAGTCATTTTCTCAACTTCATGTGATCAGAGAACACCACTAAGTCTATGAGAAATATCTCAACTTGATTTTAAAAAAAAACCCAAAACGGATGCAGTATCCACCTCCCCCTCAGCAATAACTTACTAGTAAAAGGGGTAGTATTAATTGTTGACACATACTGTATTTCAACAGTACATCTTGATTAACTTAAAGAACAATTCTAGATAGATAGAATAGAATAGAATTCTTTATCGGCCAAGTGCGATTGGACACACAAGGAATTTGTCTTGATGCAAATGCTCTCAGTGTACATAAAAGAAAAGATAAATTCGTCAAGAGTCAAGAATCATAAGGTACAACAATAATAGTCATAGGCTACAATAAGTAATCAAATACTAGGAAACAGTCAATATAAATCGTAAGCATACAAGCGAGAAAGTTACAGTCATACAGTCACATGTGGGAAGGGATGGGTGATAAAGAGTGATGAGAAGATTAATAGTAATAGTAGTGCAGACTTTGTAAATAATTGGACAGTGTTGAGGGAATTATTAGCTTAGCTGAGTGATGGCGTTTGGTAAAAACTGTCCTTGTGTCTACTTCTGTTGTGCAGTGCTCTATGGTGTCGTTTTGAGGGTAGGAGTTGAAACAGTTTATGCCCAGGATGTGAGGGATCTGTAAATAATTTCACAGCCCTCTTTGACTCGTGCAGTATACAAGTCCTCGATGGAAGGCAAATTGGTAGTAAAAGTTTTGTTTTTGTTTTTAAAAGTAGTAAAGGGAAAGGTTTTTTGGAAAAATAACATAAGGACTACAGGTTGCAAATTTTTGTGTATGAAGTATTGGACAGACTTATTAGAATATGTGAATCTATCTCAAATAGAAGATTATTTTTTTCATAGAATGTAGCAAAAATTACTTAACAGATGGTGTGAAATTCCCCAGTAGATTATCAGCAACAGTGAAGCAAAGCACATTCTGTCATGTGAGGTGCCTGAAATGCTTGCTCTTTTCTAAATTTCCACAACAATTTCATTTTTCTTTCAGTGCAGAAAATAAAGTTGACTCTAGCCTTTCTGAGTATCATTCCTACAATGTGACAATGTTCATCTGTACCAGCTGATGATTAATCAATGTCCATATGATCCAGAAGACAGTAGGAGCCTTATTCTCTGCGGTCTCATGCTTCATGCAGTTGCACCAGAACATCAGCATAGGAGAAGTGTGGTGAAGAAGGCCCTTGGGCTTCTCTAGCCAGACTTCTGTATAAATCATAAGGTCCTGACATGTCAGGCAAGTGGTGGGGGTAAAATGAATGATGTTGGGCAATGGGTGCAAGGCATGTTATTACATGGCTTTAGAAGGATATTAGCAGAATGTTGTTAACCTGAGTAGGTTTTCTGTCAAAAAAACTGGGTGAGTCTGTATGAAGGCTATATGAGTCAGAGTCAGCAGGTGTTTAACGTGAATTTAGAGGGGGAGACTGTTCAGTTGAAGGCAACCAGAGATACTGTTGTGTTAGAAAGAATTGGCCCGAAGAAAAGATCACAATCAAATATAAATCACAGTTAAAAGCAGCAGATCCTTTTGAAAAAGAGAGACACGTTTTGTGTTGTTTGCCAGGCCCCTCTTTTAATTCAGAAATCAAGTGTTGGCACTGTTTCTTAAATATTTAGGATAAGCCCATTAATTGCTTTATTAGCAGGTTGACTAACATGGCCATCCGTGAATTCTTATTGGAACATTGATCTTATATTGTGGCAACCATGCCTGGCTAAGAGTGATAGGAAATTGGAAGTTTTAGAATGTAATGAGGATAGACTTCATTCAAAAAGTGCACTTTGAAAGATCTTTTTTTGATACACTGTTCCTAATCTCTGATGAAGGTACTAGGTCTTCCAATCCCCACTGCTCATTTCAACCGTGAGCTACAAATATTCTCCTTTATTAGTACCGCTGTTAATTTTCAAAGAAGCATTTTTAAAAATTTCCTATTTTATTAGTAGGACATTACTTCTGCCTTTTCTAAGGACTCGAGACCACTGGTAGATTAGAAATTTAAATAACTGATCATTCCAGAGCATACATCTGTGTCAGAATTGGAAACAGTGGAGCAAATGTAGGAAAACAAACAATACTACTTGAGTGTTCTGACAATGATATGATTTCAGTCTTGTCTTGACACAAAAGCATCATCTTGTGTACAGGTAATCCTCAACGTATGACTACAATTGAGCCCAAAATTTCCATTGCGAAGCAAGACAAGTGAGTTTTGCTCCATTTTACAAGCTTTCTTGCTACAGTTGTTAAGTGAATCACTGCAGTTGTTACATTAGCAACACAGTTGTTAAATGAATCTGGCTTTTCCATTGACTTTGCTTGTCAGGAGGTCATAAAAGGTTATCACCTGATGCTGTGACCCTGCAACTAGCATAAATTGGACAATGAAGAGGTTGGGGAAGAACTTGGTTCAGTTCTGGAGCCTGGGGAAGGCACGGATGGATGCTCAGCATTGGACACAGAGATAGAGCCAGGGCCGTCTGGCATTTCCCAGCCAGAGAGGCCTTTGGAGTCAGAGATGAGTGAGGAGGAGGAACAGCTGGGGTCTGTTCCAGATGTGAGTATGTGCAGAGCAGATAGGAGAGGTGAACAACAGGTGACAATGAACTGGCTTGGGAAGCAAAACAAATGTGGACCCTGAATGGCCCCTCCCTGGCTGGGGAATAAATAAGAGGAAAGGAGACTGGTTGGTTGTTGCAGACAACTGTTTGCATTGCTGGAAAGTTTGCTCCATGTGTGTTTCATGCAACAAAGACTGCCAGAAACAACAAAGACTGACTTTTGTCTATTTCTCTGTTTGAACTGACTTAATTTGCAGCCTCTCAGCTGGGAACTCAGAGCCTTGCATTTATCATAACGAACTGATAAGGATTATTGTTTCTTGCAGGACTCTTGCCTGGACTTTCTGTTGGTTAATGCAGTTAATTCTCAACATATAAATAAAGAGGTTTTTTTTGTGAGGAATCTGTTTCTTGCTTCTGCAAAGGCTGGGTCAGAACTGGTTGTAAGTAAAAGATTATCTGTACCAGCTGATGTTTTGGAGTGGAGCAAGGAAATTATCATTAATTTTTAGGGCAAAATGATATATATTTGAGGGAGGGGAAATGACTTCCTATTTAGGCATGGCTCACATTAAACCAGTGGTTATATATACAAATCCATAGCAGATACAAACAAGATATCAAAGAGTTTGGAATCTATAGCAAATTACAATATTTAGATAAAATCTTATTAGGATCAAATAAAAAGAATATCTCCAAATTTTATAAATATTTATTAGAGGTAGAATTAGAGCAAGAGATAGTGAAAGGGAACATGATAACGTGGAGTAGGAATATTGGAAGAAGCATTACATTAACAGAATGGGAAAAGATCTGGAATAGAAACATCAAGATTACGAAATCGGCGGCGTACAAAGAAAATATGTATAAAATGTTATATAGATGGCACTTACCCCCTTCGAGGTTGGCGAAGATGAACCCTAACATGAGCTCAAGGTGTTGGAAATGCAAAAGCACTGAAGGAACATTTTTCCACACGTGGTGGTCTTGTAAAACTACCCAAAAATTTTGGCAAAAAATTAGAAAATGGTTGGAGGAGATAACTAAAGAACAAATAGACTATAAACCAGAGTTCTTCCTGTTAGGGATCTCTGATAGATATTTATCCAAAAAGACAAAATATGTAATAATCCATATTCTAACCGCAGCTAGATTAGCGTTTGCTCAATGTTGGAAATTACCTCATACACCTTCAGAGCAAATGGTTATTCAGAAAATTTGTGAGTGTGCTGAAATGGATAAATTAACGATAGCATTAAAAAACAAAGAGTCCTCAACATTTTACGACAACTGGGACTCATGGTATAATTGGCTTACACAGAGACAAATTATATAAATGATAAAAAGTAACTTAAACATAATGGAAAAGAGGAGTAGATTGGATATGATGAAGAGAAATGATCCTTACAGACTGTCACAAAAAGATATCATTCGTTTTTAATTGTATTTCTACCCTATTCTCCCTCCCCTCCCCTTCCCTTCTCTCCCTCTATATCCTTTCTCTTTCCCCCAACCAGCCTTTATCCGATGTGCTAGGCCGGGTGTTTTCCTTCTTTCCCCCTACCCGTTTTTCTTTCTACTTTGTAAATGTATTGTCGATGTGTTTTTAAATTGTAAATTTAATAAAATCTATTAAAAAAAACCATGATATGCTATAAATTACACTGTGATGGTAAAGATTTAAACTAAATTTTGCTTCATTTATAATAGTAAACCATAAGTAGCAATAGCACTTAGACTTATATATACTGCTTCACAGTGCTTTACAGCTCTCTCTAAGCGGTTTACAAAGTCAGTATTTGCCCCCAACAACCTGGGTCCTCCTTTTACCCACCTTGGAAGGATGGAAGGCTGAGTCAACCTTGAGCCTGGTGAGATTCGAACTGCCAAATTGCAGGCAGCTGGCATCAGCACAAGAAGCCTGCAGTACAGCACTCTAACCACTGCACCACTGTGGCTCATGCCATAAACAACAGTTTCATCATATTGTAAGCTGCCCAGAGTCACTGTATCACTGAGATGGGCACAAAACCATTAGAAATTAATAAATAAGTAAGTAAATAAATAAACAAAAAACCACAATGATAGTATTGACTGTCTGTGCTGAGTCAAAACAATATAGACATACAAAATAATATGATGTTATAAAAATAAGTATGCAAGGGGGATATTTCTCTTTTCTAGTGATACAACATTATTAATTTCATTT
The DNA here is from genome assembly GCF_900518735.1 of Pseudonaja textilis. The sequence continues at coordinate 2,038,140 of NW_020769319.1, read as the reverse complement.
TAATAATCTACTATGCTTATATTTGGGGAGGAAATTAAGATTCTGATAAAAAAAATCACAAATTATACAACCTTGTGTGACAATTCAGAAGTGACATTTATTGAATTTAAAGAGACTAATCAGCTGTGTATATAATTACAATCTGGACTTGGTTCAATTCAAATTATTTAAATACATATTAAGTAGTGAAATAAAAAATATGTATAAGAAGGCAAGATCTATTGTTTTTATTGGTGTATGGATGAATAGGATTCCAAATTATTCCTCCTTTTCATTTTTAGTATATTTCTTTCATAATGCTAAGCACTGAGTTACATATTCAATAACCTCCATTTAGAAGCCGCGCTTTGTCAGGGTTTGACTCTCCTTCTTTCACCTTTCCTTCTATGAAAGGAACGTGCTTGATTCCTAAGATCAAAGGTTTTTCAGAAGTTGGTCACATTGCTCATATGTCGGAGAAAGATTCTTTTGAATAGCACCCAGGCTAAACCCAGGGAAGCGTATTCTACCAATACTTCAGGAAACAGGCAAAAATCCATCCCTTCCCAAAGGCTTCCTTAAAAATATTCCTTTTAAATTCTGGATTTAATTTTTGATTTTGATTTTAATTGCATTATTTTTATTACATTTGTTTAAAAATATGTTTTTAATATCAATAAACCTCTCAGTGTTTGATAAACAAAAGTGCAAGACATAAATTCAATAATTAAAAATGGAAATCAAACTTAAAGTTAGTCGCACAATGTTGATAGAACTTTATTGAACCTGCTTTTGCATGGAAGCATAGATACCTGTGATGATGTCATCATAGGTTTGATTTTATTGAAATATAATCCTACATAAATTTAAATGGGAGTATAATTAAAATCCGCGGGATGTACTTTTAAAGAGATTGGAATAAGTACTAATAGGAATTACAAAGAGAAATCAAATACAATAGACTGGAAGAAAAAAATAGAAGAAAGTACATAATGTTTTAAAATATTAGCGATCTAAATTGTGAAACTCAAAAAAACACTTAAGCAGTACAACCTCTGAAAAATTATTTCACTATAGAGCCAATATTTACATACAATTAATGTGGAAACTGGAAGTAATAAGAGCTTTGGTGAGAGAATTTCCTCACCTTTATATGTCAAGGAACAGACTTCGTGGTTTTTTTTAAATGCAACAAACACTAGTAATTCCATTTTTGAAGTATTTCTGGACATTTTAGTTCACTGGTTAAACTGGAGTATTTACCAGGCATTTGGTTGCTGATCAGCAATGAGGTAATATTTTAAAATGTTTACATGCAGTCATTCCAAATTATAGCTCGCTATAAGACTTTAATGCTAGGATCCCATCAGCAGAAAAGGACTATCTTCTGACTGAATATATTCTGAAGTAAGTGAAGTAATCCACATTGTCATTTAAAGGAGGAAAGCCCATAGTCCACAGTCAAAAACTTCTTGAGAACACCGTTGATTGCAACACTATGAAACTGGGCTAGGTTTGATTTAGTCTGTGAGGCTAAATTTAGAGTCCTTATTCTCAAGGTTTGTTTATTATTATGAACTTGTCACATCCTTTGTACTTCAGGGTGAAATTAGATGTTGATGATAATTAAGACAAAATATTCCCCATTGCTGAAATGTTGACTTCAGAACAAATTCCCTAAGTTTTTTATGGGCATTTTCCTTCCCTCCCTCCCATGTGAAAAATCAAAGCAGATCAATGGAATATCTGGACTGTAGCTAGGCTAGAAATTGAAAAGCATCATGAGTTACAGCTGACACCACCTATGTAGTGGTGGTATTCAATTTTTTTTTTACTACCGGTTCTGTGGGCGTGGCTTGGTGGGTGTGGCATGGCTTGGTGGGCATGACAGGGGAAGGATACTATAAAATCCCCATTCCCTCCCCACCCCACTAACCTGCGTTCCAGCTCCGTTCTCCTGTGCAGGGCAACAAAAGAAGATCCAGCTGATCAGCTAGGATTCCGATCAGCTGGGACTTGGGAGGCAGAGAATAGATGGGGGCAGGGCCAACCAGAGATGGTATTTACCGGTTCTCTGAACTATTCAAATTTTCTGCTAACCTGTCAGAACTAGTTGAATATCACCTCTGCACCTATGCATGCTTAAATATTATATTTTCCTGAAAATTTGAGAATTGTTTATGTGCACCTGTTTACAGAATCAATTAAGAAAACAGTGAATGTGGCAGATGCAAAAGTTTGGATATCATTTCAGTCTGTACTTTCTAACATCCTCTTTGTAGAAATAACAACTAGCTTCCAATAGCTACTGTAGCTAAGACTCATTATTATCTTCGGATCCTCCCCTGCCCCCGCTCTTCCTCTTCTAGCTCAAAAAATATGTTTAGGTTTCCTTGCATGTTTAAGATCTCACCAAAGATTTTTTTGATATTATTTGAGTATAGAAACTGATGCCTATACCAAATCTTTTTCCTTGTAACCTTTCTTTCTCTCAACCTTTCTTTCTTCGTGGCTAATCTGGAGGTATGTTTCAGATTGTTAGTTTTTGATACATCCAATGTCTCAGTCTATGGTTTATAGCAGGGGTGTCAAACTCTATTTCATTGAGGGCTGCATCAGGGTTGTGTTTAACCTTGGGGGGCCAGGGTGGGTGTGGCCAGCTCAGTGTCACTTGTGTCCCAAGCTCCGTTTTCGGCTGTGACACCCTCTTGCAACCCTCTGCCGGTGAAAACGGAGCTCGGGAGGGCCATGTGGGGCTCTCGAGCTCCATTTTCACTGGCAGAGGCACCGCAGGCCAGTCCTTCAATGTTTCCAGAGTGGCCCCACAGGCCAGATCTAAGCATTCCACAGACTGGATCCAGCCTCCGAGCCTTGAGTTTGACACCCTGGTTTATAGGGATGGCGAAATGAGAGAGCTCCATATGTCCTGAAATATAGTTCCCACCAGGTCAGCCAGCATGGTCAATGGGGAAGAACATTGGGACTGATAGTATTTCATTTTTCAGGTGCTCAGTTTCTTTTTCCTTTTTTTAATGTTTCAAACTGCATTGGCTCTGAGAGCTTAGGAGTTAGCAGATTTGAGCTGATTTCTACAAGCCAGCAAAGAGTTAGTTTTGTGCATCTTTTTTTCTAGAATCTAATAGCTCTCTGGATTTTTGCATTTCAGATCTGGTAGCTGTACTGGATCTAAATGCATAGAAGGGCCGTTTTTGTGACCGCACCACAATCCCTTTGTATCTCATTTCTGTCAAAACAGACGATTCTATAAAGCATTACAATGGGAATATCTGCGTCTGGGATTGATTGCTTAATATAGCAAACTAAAAGTTAAAATGGAAATTGTTATATATTTAAACCTTGGAATGGCATACCAATTGAGATAGCTTATTAGACTCCTCTAAGCGGAAAGAAGTATGAGTTGTCTTTCTATTGCACTTTAAACTCTGTTAAGCAACTTAAGGCCATAAATGAAACAGTATGTAAAAGCTATATCATGCTATATTCTACTTTTTAAAGTATCGTGCTAGTGCTTAAAAATCCAATCTGAATCATGTGAAAGGGAATATTAATCCTTTTTCTTAGTTCTGCCAACATGGTAAAAGGAAATCCTCCATCCCAGACTCACACACCCATGTATGTGTGTCTGGAATACAAAGAAAGGAGATGGATCCAGCCATAATAGTTTTTTTATATTATACAGTATGTAGTACATTTTAGGAAGAGAAGTGCATCATGCTTTGAATGTTGAATGTTTGAATGTTTTTTCATTCTACCTGTAGCCTTCCTAAATGTACTTTTGTAACATCAAATCCTGCTGGCTTTGTTTAATTCTGATTTGCTGTTTACTCAGTGACTTACTGTTCAGTCCTTGCCTCCTAGATTGTCTTTGGCTTCTTGCTTGTTCTTTGGTCCTGAAAAAGGACTTTGCCCTAATGATCCTGTATCTCTTCACCTGCTGTTACACATGATGTAGGTACTTTATATTAAAGCTCATGGCAAAAAGCATTCATTTAAACCAATGTTTTTCAGACCTGGCAGCTTTAAAATGTGAGGACTTCAAGCTAGCTGGGAAACTCTGAGAATTGAAGTCCACACATCTTACATTTTCCAATTTTGAAAATAGTTGCTTAAATCTAAGAATCTGAAAAGTTATTTTATCAATAACATAAAATATTTTAATGCCTAACCACCCACAGTAAATTTAGCTACTTCCAAAATTGCCTAAATTATGATCTTTAAGAAATCTCTAAGGGAAGACAGGCGTATTATATTGAGCAATCACCAAGTAAGCTTTTTAAAATCCAATAAAGGTCTCTGGCTCTAGTGGAAGATGAAGAAAGCAGAACTTTACACATCCTTTCCTCACCCCATCCAATATCTATATTTAATTTAAATTTACCTACAATTTAATTTAATCAGATTCAAAAATGTCAGATGCAAAAACTGTCAGAATTAGTTGGATAACATATTTTTTTTAAGTAAGCAATAAAACAACACAGTTAAATTCTGCTGTACTGCCCCATGTTGCATGCATCTGGACCTCAAATCCAGTTGACAGATTTATTGTGGAAGGATGAGTCAGCTGGATTGAATTTTTGTTAATCATTGCACGTCAGTGCAATTCTTCCCCAGGAAGATCTTGAAAAGGATTCCTACAGAGTGAAACAGGCTTTTTAATCATTATTATAAAGTTAGGAAGAGACACCTGCTGGACAATCCACACTGTGTACACCAGTCTCAATTATTTGAGCCTCACAGACTAAATCATAATGTTTTTTGCTATAATCAAAAAGAGATCTGTTATGCCACCAAGTGGTCAATCACAGAATTTCATTTAGAATAAGCTTCGGATTAAAAATACTGTCAATTCCCTAATTATTTCAGTGAGGACCCCTAGTTATGAAATAACTCTGTTGATCAGATTGTATTAATTTAGCAAAGTAATGTAATTTCTGGATGAACAAAATTTGTTTTTCCCTTAGTCAAGGTTTTATACTGCTTTTTAGGATTACAATGTTTTGCTCTCAAGTTTATTTCTCACACCTTTGTTTATTATCAAAGTAAAACCCAGACAACTTGGCTAGAATTTTAATGTAGGCATCTATTGAGCACAGTTTATTTGTACACTGAATCAATAAGAGCATAATCATGGATTGGATCATACTTTAATTACCTGTGCAAATTAATGCCTTTCAGCATAATGACTTTTTTCCATTTGGAAATTGTGATGTAGATAATCATTTGGCAGCTTTTCCAAATTGTTTCCAAGCAAACGTTTACTGAGCCTTCAGGTGATTTCCCACAAATAGGACAGTGGTGGTATTCAATTTTTTTTACTACTGGTTCTGTGGATGTGGCTTGATGGGCATAACATGGCATGGCTTGGTGGGTGTGGCTTGGTAGGCGTGGCAGGGGAAGGATACTATAAAAACCCCATTTCCACCCCACTCCAGGAGAAGGATACTATAAAATCCCCATTCCCTCCCCCTGCCACTAATCTGCTTTCCAGCTCCATTCTCCTGTGCAGGGCAACAAAAGAAGACACAGCCAATCATCTGGGACTCCAATCATCTGGGACTCTGATCAAATAGATGGGGGCGGGGCCAACCAGAGATGGTATTTGCCGGTTCTCCAGACTACTCAAAATTTCCACTACTAGTTCTCCAGAACATGTCAGAACTGGCTGAATACCACCTCTGAAGTAGGACTAGGTGTTTGGCTGTACCAATCTAACACATTTTGCTCTCTGAAGATAAGGGCAAGGCAGCAATCCAATCTGACACTTTATTTGGTATCAGACCATGTACTCATGCCAGATACTCATGTTTCCATGCTGAAAATGAAGATGAATGCCTCCGTCAAAAAATTATTCCTTGGTGACAGCTTTGAAATAATGTATTTATTTGAGCATACTTTATTACATCAAAATGGAAAATAGCTACTAATGCAGCTTATTCTTAGAAGGTGAAAAGCTTGAATGGCACAAAACATCTGACTTTATAGCAATAAGACCATTAGAACTTGATTATTACAGCAGCCTTGAGGACTGGGATGCTGTAATACAGTTTCCTCTGATAATGGAGGGTTTGGTGATTGATGTTCCTACCATTGTATGTATTGTTGTATTCAATGCTGACGTGCTTTGCTAGTATTTTTTATTTGGTTTTAGCTCAATTTATGCACACCAGAGTTGCTCACCTTTGGAGCAGTCTCTAAGTCCAATGAATTAAACAATAAAATAAAATGGCTCTGAAGAGTCATATTCCTTTAACCATCTTATAGACCTATCATTTTCTTAAAAATTGTGCAAAACAATATGGAGATACTATACAAGTTTTGTTGAATAAATCTACTTTTGGTAAAAGGAAATTATAATGACAATATAGATCAAATGGTTGATGGCATGACATCCCAAGAAACAAGTCAATTTGATTTATTTTTGAGTTATTTTTCAAACAACTTTTTGTATTCATGTTTCTCCAAACACTAAATTCAGTAGTAATCTTGGCTGGAACACAAAGAAAATAGCACCATTCTTTGAGCAGGAATAACTTCCTTCCAATAATATCTTCCAACCCTGGATTACTTTTGCTGAAAAATGATGGTGAGTAGACTTTGTATTTCCACAGAAAAACCAGTTACTTTAGCTGGTGATTGGCCAGCTTCAAAAAGAAGCTTCCCATCGATTCAAGCATCTGTTTAAAGAAGCTAAGAACAGTCACTGGGATGTTAGTAAAGAAAATAATCCAGTCTTGTTCTACCAATTGTCAGCATTGGGAAAAACCAAGACAAGGATTTCAAAAACTCACTCCAAGTGCATGGAGAATAAAGCATGCTTTTGCTTTGTACACGGTTAATTTCATGGAAGTGTGTCATACCTAGAGGTAAACACAGAGTAATTGGAGGTTTGTCTGACAAATAAAAGTTGTTGACTTAATGTGTACCATGTCTAGTCTTTTTTTCAATTGTTTATTGTATCTTGCTATATTTGAACAACATAGTTATATGCACTTTTTAAATTTTTTTTTTGGATAGAATGGGAGTTAAATATTTTGTGTTACAGTCAAAGAGTTTTTAAAAGTCAGAGTTGTGCTAAAAATGAATAATGGGGATGGTCTTAAAAATAGCATAAAGGGAAATAAATGCTAAATTGCATGACCTCTGATTTTAGAGCTGCCCGCCACCAGTCCATTTTTACCCATCCTAGTGCCTCCAGATATGTTATTTGATAATACTCAGAGTTCCCAGCCAGCATGTAATGAAGCAGAAAGTAAATGGTCTGCACAATATTGCCAAGAATTCAGGGAAGACTTTGCATAAATTGCACATAATATTCCAGCTGTAGGCCATGCCAGATCATTAGTACTGTGGCCAATCATGAATTTGAAGAGCAAACACAGAGCATCTGTTTAGAGTTCCCTTTCTTGTTCTTCTCTTGAATGCTCTTATTAAGATGTCTGCTCTTTTCTATTTTGACTTACTTGCACACATCAATGCTGGTTTGGATATAATAAATAATAATTAGTGTCTATGTAAGGGGAATTGGGACAAATAATAAAATGTGCATTATGACATCACAACACAAATCCTACAACTTCATTAGTTGCATCAGATACATGTAAGGCGGGGCTGTCAAACTCGCGACCCGCAGCCCAGATGCATCCCATGCTAGCCATGCCCATACCCGGTTTAGTGAAGGGGAAAAAAGTAGTGAGATGTGATGCTGTGAGAAAGTGAGTTTGACACCCCTGATATAAGAGCAAGGTTTGTATTATGATATCACCAGATGTGTCATGTGATTTTTAATTATTGGCTAGCTGCAGGCACTGATGTCATTTATTGCTCTCCAAAACACAAAACTAGTAATACGAATTTTGAGACTGGTTTACTGATAGTCTTGACCAGCTGCTTAGAATATATACATTTTGTAAACTACTACCAATGTTCTCAACAGTTTGAAGGACTAAACAGAGAAAAACAATCTGTCCTAGTTTTGTAATAAATATATTCTTGCTCAAAGGGCAGTGTAGTCAGAAGAAACAGACCACTGTGCTTCAGCTTGGTAAATAATGATTCACTGTAAAAAATTATGAATGTCAAGTCACTAAATTCAAGTCTGCCTTGAATTTAGGCAACAACGTATGTTTGCCAGTTGGCCCCTTTGAAGCCTTTGAAAAAAACATCTTCAACTGAATTATAAGAGGAACACCTGTATTGTAGGTTTATATGAATGTAAAAATATAAGAGCATGCAGAAACACCATGATAAACAGCAAGATACAAAGGCTAAAAGCAGGGCATAAGATCAAAAATCTCTCCATGTGTGTTTCTGAAAGATTGATCTTCAGAGGCATACTGTACCTACCCTGGAAGTAGTATATACTGCAATCATGTCTACTAGTCATTAATAGCTTTACTGTATCTCTATCAATTTGTTTAATCTCCTCTTAAAGCTTATTCTGCACATTTCCAATAAGCACTGTAAGGAAAAAGTATTTCCTTATGTCTGTCCTAAATCATCTACAATTTTATTGGATTAGCCCAGATTTTGCTGTTATTCGTATTTTCCATACTGAATAATCTTTTTTGGGGTTTAAAGCAGGCTACACTTCCAGGTATCCAAATATCTTCCCATGCTCCTGTCTTATTACTCAGCATAACCAAACACCAAGCGTATTTCATGGAAGAATTGCTATCCCTTCATTGTTGTAGTTGATTCTGTACCTTCTGATTCTACAATATCATGCATTGAACAGCAGAAAAAGTTTACTGAAGCCATTCAGCCTGGAAACGTTTTGACCTGGATTTTTTTTGGGGTGGTGGTGGTGGGAAGGTGGAGGGAGAAAGCTTCTGGATTGGAAGGTTTGAGGAATATTCAAAAGCTGGTTGAAGTGCTTCCTGGGCTGCTTCAGGAGCATTTGCTGAAGGCAGCTGGCATCAAAAACTTCAGAGAAAGAGAAAGCCAAGAGTTCTGACATCTCTGGGAAGAGAGAGGTTGAGGAGGGTCGGCTGCTTATGCCTGCCCATGCTGAACAGGATCCTAAATGTCTCACTCCAGGGTGGCCAGCAGGTGACAACCTTGGTAGGAACGCTTTGCCATGTATCAGCCAACTTCCACTCACAAGGATCCTGCTGCACTCAGATACTGGGGCTTTCAGGCAGACACTTTCTGACCAGATCTGGATTCTTAAAGAAGATGTTTTTATTATTAAGGTAATAAAATATTCAATAAAAGAAAGAAAAAATAATAAAAAAGAACTATTAATAAAAAGCACTGTGGGAAAACTTTCTACTGATATAATAAAAAGATCAAAACTTTTTAGCATTTTTATGACATTTTCTGTATAGCCTTACATTTTTGGAGGTAGATGGTAAATTAGGCAGGACTAGATTATAAACAGAAGAAAATCCCTGTCAGACTAGCACATATTGCATGTAGATTTATTTATTTGTTTTTTAAAATTCATATGCCACTCATATTTATCCCAATATTGGAGGCTTACGAATACTTATCTAAAATAAGATTATTAGCACCTGGCTAAAGAACTCTTAAAATTATTTAAAACTCTTAAAAGTACTGAGTAAAAAAGAAACGTTTAAAGTCCCTGTTCTAAACTATCACAAGGAGAAGAGAAGGGCAAATATCCTTTGCAGTGGAAAATTGTTTTATCCTGCCTCTCTTTTCCTCTCCCGCTCCCTCTCCATCGCTCTCTATTATTTCCTCTATCTTTCTCTTTATATCACATTTCTATGATCTAGATGTCATATAAAAAACTATATTCCGAACAGGATCTGTAAAAGTCTCTTGAACACCATAGAGTGTGGTCTATGTGGACATAAATTCTGTAAATAAGCCATCCCAAGCTATAGAAGACTAAACTGGATCCTGAAGGCAATTGCTCATCAGATGGAACTTGACCAGAAGTCAAGCGGCATCTTTTTGAATCATTCATCACCCCTGCTGTTGTATATGGCATAATACAGTTTCTGAACAATCTTTAAAGGTATTGCAATAATCCAACCATGTATTCATTAGTACAGAACCTCAGGTCATGAAGGTTTCTGACCAGGACCAAATTGGGTTCCGACCAAAATTTTTTTGAATCTGGTCCCAAACACATCTTTGGGTAGCGATCAAACACGGCCACTGCTGATTTCCGCTTCTGCACTATTTTTTGGTAAGCGCCAAACAACTTGTGGCCGCTGCATTAATTTTGCATTAATTTTGCTTAGGCTTAGGTCACAACCAAATCAGGTTGCGACCAAGGTTATGGAACAAATTATGGTCGTGACCAGAGGTTCTACTATACTTGCATTCCCATTGCCAGGTTTCTCTTTTTTAGGAAAGGATGCAACTGGTCTCATTTCCCCTCTTCCCATTGACCCAGATTTAATGTTGCATCCAGGATGACCTTCTTGGTTTAAACTTGACCTTTTAGGTGAAATGCAGCCACATCTAGATCAGGCACATTTCCCAAATCTTGAAATCCAATTATAATGGATTTCCTGGAGCTTGGGCAGGAGGACTACACTTTGCAATGTATGACATTTTTAGAAAATTTTCATGTTCCTTCTTTATCAGGAAAAGGGGTGCCATTTTCTCATTGTGTCAGAGGTGGTATTCAGCAGGTTCTGATCAGTTCTGGAGAACCGGTTGTGGAAATTCTGAGTAGTTCGGAGAACCGGCAAATATCACCTCTGACTGGCCCTGCCCCATCTATTCTCTGCCTCTCGAGTCCCAGCTGATTGGCTGGGTCTTCTTTTGTTGCCCTGCATAGGAGAACAGAGCTGGAAAGCAGGTTAGTGAGGTGGGGAGGAAATGGGATTTTGCAGTAACTTGCCCCCTGGAGTGGGTGGGGGAATGTAGATTTTACATGGAAGTACCCCTTCCATGCCCACCAAGCCATGCCTACCAAGCCACACCACACCACACCCACCAAGCCACACCCACAGAACTGGTAGTAAAAACTTTTGAATCCCACCACTGCAGTGCGTCAATAGGAGTTAGGCAAAGATATCAAGGAATTCCCATTTGAATAAATTTAAAGATGAATGGGGCGTCAAATTAAAAGCATTCCTTTAAATTAGCCTTTGTTTCCCCTTTTAATAAATCTGATAAACAACAACATCTGTGAAAATATAGCTTCTTGTTGGTAAGGGCTTTTTAGAAGCATCACACCAGCATGGAACCAGCAAGTGAACGTGGTGTAAAATTCAGTTACACATTGAAGCATTTATAAAATGTTAAACTAAATAAAATTAAATATTGAGAAATAAATAATTATCATCAGTCCATTCTCACCCAGGTTGGGACTAGTCCAGTATATTTCAAGGTAACTTTCAATTGATTTTTTTAAAAATAGAACTTCTTGTAATTTTGTATTTGTTATTGATTTTAGGATTGTTGAATTAATTGTTGAAGGTTTTACTTAAGATTGCTTTTACTATTAGTTTCTAAAGGGTGAACAAAGGGAAGTGAGGGAGAGAAATGTAGAAATTATCAGTGTGATCATCACTATCACATCTAAAATCATTAGTATGCATCTAGTTGAGAATGAAGAAGCACACAAGCAGATAATTATTTCTATACTTTATTCAGCAAAAATGATTAATCACAATGTTATGACTGAATTCTCCAGGATAGATGCAAATGTTTCCTGACAAGCGAAAGAGACAGTTTAAGAATTAAAAGTAATCTTCTGAAAGACCTTTCTGCACAACACAGAAACATGTGACTATGTAAAATTGTTGCAATATTTCATACTGCAATATAACGTACTGCTTTAACCACTTTGTATGTTTCTAGTTAAAGCAAAATTCCATTTAAATATTTATGGACTATGCCTAATGTCTGTGAAATATCTGTGAAACAGTAGATTCGGCTAATAAGTGACAGGATAAGAGAAAAATAATCTGGAAAAAATGTTAGGAACATTTGGAATATGAAAAAACTTAAACGTTATGTTTGTTTAAATACCCAGTTTCTCTTAAAAGATGTTTGGAAAAGGTAAAGTGAATAAAAGCATCAGCTGTATTATTGTATCTTGGAAAACTAGTACTTTAGCTCTTTTCCCACAAGAGGGCATTCATCAATTAAAGAAGATGGACAAATCCTTAAGATCACCAATATGCTGCTTAACTGCTGCTTAACATCATGTTTTTTACAAATGGAAATCTGAGAGATTTTATAATTGCAGCACATACCAATTTTATAGCAACATGCAAGAAAAACAGGATGAAGAAAGAAAGGTGAATTATGAGTCCAGCAGTTATTTGAAAAATAATGGGAATGAGATCACTTATCTTTAGCTGAAATAAGTGTCAGACCTCTTTTGATGTATTACAAAATAAGTACAATATTTCACCTAACTTCTCAGTCTTTATGGTAGCATTATAGATTTTCTATAGAAAACTGCCTAGTAACCATGCTTTTAAATAGATTTGAAGAAATGCAAACAAGGTCGTTAAAGATGTATGTAATTTCTCGATTTGTCCCTATTTCTAATTAAATCTTTGGGATTTTTTTCTTCCATAGATTGAATATCTCTACACTAGGCAACATTTTATTTTTAATCTGTTTTGGTTGATGCTCTTGAATATTTACATCTTTAATATTAAAGGGTATTTGAAGGCTAAAGCAATTATTTTAGAGGAACTTTTGTCATTTCATTTTATGTAGTGTTCTGTTATGTTCTGTACATCTTTTTTAAAAAAGTTTTTTTAAAAAAAACATTTCGCTGCAAGTTATCATAATTATTGGTTCTTAGTGCAAGGGTTTTCGACCTGTGGGCTGTGGCCCACTGCTGGACTGCAGCATATTCACAACCAGGCCACTTGAGTAGCTGGCTGATATGCATCACAAGGGCTCATGGCCTCACTTGCATGAGTGTCATGGGTGCTCATAGTCCCACAAGAATAAAAATAAAAATTAAAAAAATAGGCCCATACCATCAGCTTATTTGAATATTTGGTACTTATTATTATTGTAGACTGGCTTATCAGACAAAAGCAATCAAATCAGTTGACCACAGCAAAATACATAACATGTCCAAACTAGAAACAGAGTTTTTTTCTGCAGTTTCTAAACATGGAACTAAAAAATTATAGTCCAAAATACGTGGAGGGCATTATTTTTCCTGCCTCTACCTTATAGAATTCCGTGGGAGATTTCTCAATAATAAATTTTACAATATGATTAACAAAACCTGAGTGTAGAATGACCTGTCCTCCAAATTGCTTTAGAACAAGACAATTTCACAATAAAAGGGGCTGAAAAATATTCAGGCTCCAGAGACTCGTATTTTCAGGTCTCTTGATTGAGAACAATAATCATATTTTTCATTTTGTTTAGCGAAGAAGGATAATTTGTTTTAGAGCAGGAACTGGCAATGATCATCAGGATTTCTGCATTCAGCTTGGCAGGCATTGTTCTTTTTATTTATTTATTTATTTGTTTGTTTGTTTGTTTGTTTATTTGTTTATTTATTTATTTATTTAGCAAATTTATATGGCTGTCTAACTCATACAAAGGTGAGTGCAGGTGGATTAGGAAGGTCTAAAGGAAGCAAATAGATTAAACTGAGCTTTATTTATCTAACATGCGTATCATTTAAAAACATATACTATATTTGAGAATGATTTTTTTAGACAAATTTATTACCGACTAATTTCTGCTGACTCCAGATTTAATTTCAAGAAAATTAAAATAGATTATTCATCAAGTGCATGGCTCGGTTTATTAAACAATAATAAGATGTAAAGTAAATAAAGAAGTGAAACCAGAAGAGTGGGAAAAAAGCAAAGTTCTGATGAAAGCAGTTATTAACTAATTAAGGTCTAAAAACAATTCAGCAGGTTATGTTATATTTGTGAGTTAAAGATCTGTCTAAATTTAAAAAAAAATTCCCCAGCTGGTAGATCTTTGGATATCAAAGTGGCCAGGGTTTCATTGTCAAGAATTTCCAGAGAGTAGGGACAATAATTAAAAAGGCCTTTTCTTAGTTCCTGCCAAATGCATTCAAAATAGTGGTGGGGTAGAAATAAGAAATATTTAGACAAAAACTTATGGAACAATGTGATTTTTTTAATTAACCCATGGTAAGATCACAATTAGTACTTTAACTAATGCCATTTCTAATGTTTGTGTGAAAATCCATATAGTGTAAAGTTCTGCAACTAACGTATTAATTAAGTATACTTGTTTACACCATCATCGTTTCAATAGTTATATATTTGTGAAGTGCAGCAAATTTGCAGTTTGAAGTTTTAATCATAAATATGAAGATTGCATGTAGCCATTACTTATTTCATGGGACCATCTTTCTTTCATTCAGTATCAGGCAAATGTTCTTCCTATTAATTAAAACAATTACTTTTATAATTTAATTCACATTGTATATATTGGTCCTCTGATACAAACTATATAATTTAAGAGAGCTATTAGTAATATTAATAATAGAACCATATCTATCTTTTCAAAAATATATAAAGATCCTTGAGTTATTTATATCATTCATGAAATGTCTTTTAAATGTGATTATCTTTGTCAGAGATAATTAAAGTGAAGGACTTGATTTGCAGCAGTGTTTACTCTTAATGAAGATCAATTTAAAATCTTTTCAAATCAAATAAAAAGCTTATTCAAAATAATAATAATAATAATAATAATAATAATAATAATAATAATAATAATAATAATA
>NW_020769319.1:1923712-1995110 GCF_900518735.1 Pseudonaja textilis | reverse complement strand
GGAAAAAAGGGAAAGTGGGAACTAGTGCAGGCAGTGCATTGGAAGGAGCTTCATGATCCCACATAAACTGGGAGAAACATTTTGATGTGTTTGCATTTGCTCCAGTCGTGTTTCATGGTCTGGGTGAACTGTTTGTCCTGAGTTTCCAAGTGACCTCTGGTATAGGGGAGCCAACCTGACATCAGAGCCTTGCCCCAAAGCTATATTTTCTGTGGCCAGGAGAAGATTCAACAAAGTTTGTATTTCTTCCTTCCTTCCAAAAATGCTGACTGTTTTGTAGCAGGAGAGCCAAGTGGTTCTGAAATCTACAAGAAAGTCCCTGGTCATTTGTACCATGCATAGTCTCAGTGTGAGTAGGAGGGGTGCAAGGGAAAGGTATCCACCACTTGCTCTAACTGTAGTCTAAACCAAATGCCCAGCCAGCATTACTGCCATACTGGGAGAGCCAACAGAAATACAATTCCATCTCCTGGCTTAATTTCAAATTGGGTGAAGCAGATGAGACACTGCAGAATTGCCTTACAACACCAACAATCTTCCTCCTATGCTACAAAAGCCAGCTGAATATTAGATAATAATAATAATAATAATAAATAAACCCAAAGAGATTCTTATTTTCATTTATTGATATTGATAATGCAGCTCATTGCATAAGAGACATCATAGCCTAAACTGGCTAAATTCAAATTCAAACATATTGAGGCAACAGGTTATATCCCTGCTTTAAGAAATCCAAACCAAACAAGCAGTAGCTAAACCAGTTTTTCTCAACCTCAGTGACTTTAAGATACTAGACTTCAATTCCCAGAATGCCACAGGCAGCAAGTCCACAAATCTTAAATATTGCTGAGATGGAGAAATGGTGGGCTAAACCATAAAAGCCATCCACAAAATCAACTTGCTTCACATGAACAACCCAGGAAGCAAGTCATTTCATCAGTTCTCCTGAATTTCCCAAACATTTCCCAACCAAAGGGCATGTGCTCTTCCCCAACGAGTCAATTGCCTAGCATGTGTGCACAGTGTGGCCAATGTTTGTTGTTGTTGCCCTTGTCATCATACCATCAAACAGTCTAGCAGGGCGGGAGGAGGAAAAAGGGAGCAAACTTTACCCTATTGAGCAAAGGAAAACTGCCAGAGACAGGGAGACTTCACTCACCCCACCCCTTCCAGATGCCTGATCAAGTTTCAATGCCCCTTGCTTTTCTATATAAAGAAAGCCCTGGAGTCAGGCATGTGAAGTTAAGAGTGCGTTTGTGAATGGTTCTTCAAAATCGCTGTGTTCCTGCTACCCAGCTTTATTGTTCTCCTAGGACATACATAGGTTTGGTGGGATCTGGTTGTCTGAGAAAAGTGAAAAGGTGTTCCAGGACACTGCAGTGCGAGATCATAAAGGTAATCAGAGCTCTGCTTATGTTTTCCTCCCGTTCCTGTTTGTTCTTCTTGGGATGCTAGGAATGCAAATCCGCACTTTCAATTAGGTCAAATTCTTTCCTGAAGTTTTTTTTTGAGGTGACTTCAGCAAGCGATTTTATATGATCTTTTTTTGTTTAAAAGCAGTGGGAATGCTAGAAAGTTCTTCTGCAGAGATTTCAGAGACTGAACGTGAGTTGCGTGTTGGGACTAGTTAATCTGAAACAGGGCTCCTTAGAAAAGAAAGCTATAAAAGCAGGTTGGCCTTTAGCTTCTTAAGGCTTTTGAGGAATTTTAGGCACATATCCTGAATATATGAGTGGGAATTTTAAGCACATATCCTGAATATATGAGTGGGAATAAGACCTAAATTCTACACAGAATGGTCTCTCGGTGAAGAAGTCACTGCTTGTTGAAAGAGGTAATCTGTTAGCAGCACACGAAACATACTTTGTATTCTGGAAGTATAGTCTCAGTCTGCATTTCTGAGCATCTTCAGATCCTGGAAAAAGAGATGAAAGCTAGTGGACTCTTTCATTCAGAACAGTCAGAAGAACTATTTGAGACAGACAAATACTCTAAACCAGTGTTTCTCAGCAGCTTTAAGATGCATGGACTTTAACTCCCAAAATTTCCCAGCCAGGTTGAGGAACATTGCTATAAATTGTCCCAAAGGTTCTTTTTTTCCCCTTTAAGATGCAACTGGACTTTCATGTAAATTATTCCATTGTCCTGCATCCAGTCAGAGCTGAAGAAGCTTCTTGGATGAGAAGCAAAATATCTTCAAAGAAAAACATGAAAGTCCAGTTGCCTCTTGAAGAAAAAAAAGGACCTTTAGAACAACCATGACCTAGATGGCTGAGAATCTCCATAGACACTGCAGATTCATCATGTCTTTTGTGAGACTCCAAAGAATTCTTCCAATTGCAAGTATGTTTATTTGCTGCCAAGACAAATTGAGGAGGACAGCTAGCAGGGTCAGTGGTAAGGGGTTGTGGGAATTGTAATCAAAAATAGCAGGAGGGGATCCAGTTGCTGTCCCTATCTTACATTTTATAGAAGTAGAAAAAAAAAGAATAGATGGGTTTAATTTTATGTAACAAGAATAAATCTCACGGCTTTGGGCATGAAAAAGCCAAGTTATAAATCAAATAAATAAATTCACATATATGGTATGTTAAATATATTCCCTCTACCTATTAGATACAGTTAGTATTGTTATGCAAATAGGTAATATAATTTCCTATCCATAGACTGTAGAAAAGTAATATGGACTTTTCCCATTTTTGTTCAATCTGCAGGGTGCCCTGGCAGTTTGTTACTCTGCAACAACATAACAATGACAACTGTGCCTTCAGCTGGCTGCCTTTTAGCCAAGAACCAGTATTACAGAAGTGAGTATTGTGCCCTGAAATCATGGGTGTTTTTTTGTGTTCTTGGTACTTGCATGATCTTAGAACTGATTTCCTTTTGTATAAAAGATATAGTGTTTATATTGGAACAGACTTTGATACTTAACTTTAGCTAGCCTAGCAATAACCAGAAGTTTCTTCAGTCTCTTCCTTGATTCAACCTGTGAATAATTTAATTTTCTACTTATTGAAATCCATCTCATGTCTTTGATGTATAATCTTTGGATGTGATCCAGTCTTATCACATACTATGATAAATTTGTGCACTTGAATCTAATGAAAGTCAGTGACTCAGAGCATTATTAATTGATAAGATACTAATGAATAAAAATAAACCAGCATCTCCCTGTTGGCCACGAAGGCCAATATGCAAACATCAGAATGGAATATTAGTTATAGTGCTCACTCCTAGTGAGTGTGTTATTGACAAACAGTCTGTCAATCCTGTAGTTAGGTCACCTGACCTTTATTTCTTGAGTTATGCAAAACGAAACACAACAGCTAATAGGTTTGCATTCTATTTATTTAAGAAATGTGAAAGAACTATTGTCCTTTCATTCTTAATTGACAATTATATGATCTAGCCTTCTATACATAAAATGGCTATCCTCTTTTCAGAAGGGATCATAATCTGATTGGTAAAATGCCATAGTATACATGTTATCTGATCATCTGTATTATTAAAAGTACTTCAGGTTTTGTACAGGAATATATAAATTTTTGGGCTTCAAGAAAAACTTGGGTCCTAAACACTAGTTTACTTTTTAATAATAAATACAAAATGCTTTTCACTTTCTGAAATAGAATGTAATATTTCTATTTTTACATATAGCACGATTGAATTCTGAATCCAGTGTTTCTTCAAGCAGTTCATCTTGCTCTTCTGATCCCATGCCATTCTCAGACCAGGAAAAAAATCATCATGGTATTGTACCTTTATTAAAGTTTCTAGCTGTTGTCCAGAAAAATCATGAAATATATTCCACTGTCTTCTATTGTATACTTAATCGCTATATGTTTTTAGTGAAATTAAAGCTTGATCTTTCTCCAATATTGCTGCTTCATTAAAAGTAATAGTTTTCTTTTTGCTTTGAAGCTTTATTATACAATGGATATTTTGCATCTTCCATTTATAGGCCTACCTGAAATATTTGAAAAGTGCTGGTGGATAAAAAGCTTTTTTCATAGTGAGCCAACACCTCCAAATGTAGGCAGAAAAACCTTATCAGCCAGCAGGTAAGAACTGTTTCCTGGAGTACACAATTTATTTGAATTAATTTAAAATTTAGTCGCAAGCTAATGCACTACTTGAGGTTCATTCTGATGCTAATTATAACTGTAGTTTACATAGAAATGCTCAGCCCAGAATAGAGCTTAAAATAGAGCTTAAATCTGCTTATTCTGGACAAAGGTAGACTTTGTGATTATTCCTTTTGCCATGTGTCCTAAACAGCTGCATTAGTTTCTCCTGAAAGCTTGGCAGTAATTCTTTATACTAATCATGATCTTAAATCATAATTTGTCTTGACAGTACTAACAGCTGATTGGGATATCAAGTTGAAAGTTCCTGCTGGGACATTATAGACAGTCATGTCTTGAAATGAATTCCCTTCTGTGAAGAAAATGAACTACTTGAGGATTCAGTTGTAGAAGAAATACAGATTATCAAGGATTTAATCAGAGCTTATTCAACAAGCAACCACCTTTACAGTGTCTGCTGCAAGAATTCTTGATAATGAACAGGTGTCCTATATTTCATAATTTTTGTGTTTCACAAGAGAAAATGCAAATGCAAAGTGTAGTGGAATATGGTATATCTGATGATTTGGGATATCTTTTACTAAACTGAAATGCTGTAGATTTTTTGGGTCAAAATCTTTTAAGGTTACCATGCATTTTATACAATGGTGCCTTTTTACTTAGCAAAATAGACCACCTCTTTCCACAGAATTTAAGTTTGGAATGTTAACTATAATAATCTTCTACTTCATGAATAATTTACTTAAATGCCAAATACAAATTTCTCTTACTTGTCAACAGCTAGAAGAAAGCTGGTTAAGGCATTATTTATGATCCCCATTAAAAAACAAAAATGGAACATACATAGTATTAAACTCCTTATCTGATTCTAATTCTACTATTTGCATTGGAGCTTTATTTCATAGGTATGTTACTATTGTATATTACTGCTTTGACATCAAATAGTGTACAATTTATATCAACTCTTCAAATTAGAGATAATTTAAGAACTCTGGATTAATTTTTTTTGATTTTTGATGTATACTATTCTGTTTCAAAACATAGGAAAAAAATAGACCCATGTTCTGCTTTGTAGGAGTTGTAAGTTTTATTTACTTATAAGGAATATATATTTGTATCACATGAGAAAATCTGTGAGTACTGCATATTCTAAATTGAATTATATACTGATGATGCTTCTAATGTTCCTTTGTTATCCTTTTATTCTTCTGATTAATTATACACAATGTTCTGTAGTATGAATGAATAGTAACATCAAGTTTGAACAATTTTGCTTTATCAAATTATTACTTACCTGGATGCAATATTGCTGACTGCATACCTGGATGCATAATGCTTTAAACACACACACATAAAACACACACACACTGTATATCCCTCTAGTGGAAAGAGATTAATATAGCACAATAAAATATAAACACGCAGTAAGTCTGTTCTTTAAGTCTGCTTCATTTTGGGTATTATCTTTTTGCTGTCTGTTCAACTTTGTATATAGAAGCCTATTTATAATATTGGCCAAGCAATGTGTTAATGTATATTACTTGTTTTTTGATGAAATTTTGTATTAATAAAAATTGATAAAGATGCCTTCCAGTTATTTCTTTTGAACAAGATTTGCATTAAATATCTCTAAAATGCTGTGGCAGTTAAATGAAGCTGTAGGCAATTTTGTGTACACAAATCTAGTAAATGCTTTTTCTTTGCCCTGATAGATGTGTGCATAGTGTTCAATGCCAGGTGAAAATTTTCCCGAGAAATAATAGATTATTGACAATATGTATTAAAAGGCATTGTACCCTTGACAGCTTTAATCATTCGTTTGCAATTAGTTGTTGCTTTTCTGTAGAACCAGACTACAGTTCTGATTTGTAGTCAAAGCCTCCATTTAGGAAAGGTCACCTTGCAGGGTAGAAGGCAAAAAAAAACCTAAGAACTATGCTTTACTTCGATTGACTTACCCATTGGGACATTTCAGATCTTTTTATAGGTTAGTAAGCATTATAGTTGACAAATTAGAATGACAGTACAAACATAAATGATAAAAAGTTACACTGTTTTTAAGTCATATAACCTAAAATATGCATCCTTAATTTTATGTCCTTGGGAGGTGTCACTTAAAATTGAAATAAATACAAGTTATAGAAAGATACTGTCATTGGAAAAATAATTAATGATAAAAGCAATTCACATTTTCTTCAACATAAATTATTGAATGCACTGAGTTTTATCTATGGAGGAACATCAATTGAGATGTATAAAGCAGGCCCTAATTAAATGCACTTAAATCTATATCAAAATCATTTTTAAAAATTTGAAACTTGCAAGCAGATTTAAAAAAAAAAGTACAATCATAGCAAAGTAAAGTAGTTTTGGATCTTTAGCTTTGGAAGTCAACTGACCAGAAGAACACCAAATCTAACTCTTAAATAGATTATGGGTAGACCTTATTTAGCAATTGTCTTGTTTAGCAATCACAGTTATGATTGATGAAAAAGTAATTTTATTACCAATTTCCACTAGTCTGTAAAGCAAAGGAAACCAAAAGATCATGAGCACAGTTCAGTTTTGTTACAGTCTGAGTTGCTGTTCCCACTTGGGCACGTTAGCTGAGGACTCCCCATCTGCTCATATAGTCCCACTTTCTGTATGAACAGTAGATGGAAGCCATGGCCTATAGAACCTTCACTTAGTTGTCTCTGGTGTGTCGATTGTGATCATACCTAGAGTAGAAAATACTGAAAACAGTCATTCTGCCTTTGTTGCCTCATTACTATCATGCAACCTAAATGGGAATGCTCTTGAATATTATCAAGAAACTATTGGTGCAAAAGTGGATATTCAGTTAAATTGACATGTATATATTTAAAGCTTTATTTATTTTATTTATTGTAAATTTAACTAGGACAAACCAGTTATTAAATAAGTTTAATATTGTAGGAGATGCATTGGCTATTTATTTCCAGGCACACTTCAAGGCATTTTGTCATCACCTTTAAGGTTACACATGGCCTAGATCCTAGAATTTGACTATCTCTAATATCGGGTAGAAGCTGTCCATCCAAGACATATCTTTGGAGAATATTTAGTAAGGTCCCTGTTCTGTCTGAGATATGAAGTTAGATATGAAGGCACATTTTTTGTTCAGGTGCTTCTATCCTATGGTATGCCTTCCCACCAGAAATAAAAATAGTTCCCTCCATGTATTCCAGAATAATTTTTATATGTGCTTTTGGGCACTGAGGTGAGAATGAAAAATGTATCTGAACTAAGATTAATCTGGCTGTCTGGTATTATGCTATTTGTTTGCTTGTTTCAATCAATTTATATGGTCGCATATTTTTGAATAGTAATTCTGAGTAGAAACACAGAATGAAAACTCACTAAAATAACCAATAATAACAGTAATAAATATATAGTGTCAGCAAAGACCAACAATCACTATAAATAAATATTCAACTCACCAATCCCATTAAATTCTACCATTCTACCATCATCCCAGTGCCAAAGAAGCCCTCCATCAAGGAACTGAATGACTACAGACCAGTTGCTCTAACATCTGTAGTTATGAAAATCTTTGAAAGGCTTGTGACCACCTGAAAACCATCACGGATCCGCTGTTAGATCCCATGCAGTTTGCATACCGAGCAAATAGATCGACAGATGATGCTGTTAACATGCATTACATCCTACAACACCTTGAATCTCCAAATACCTACGCAAGGGTCCTCTTTGTAGACTTCAGTTCAGCATTTAATACCATCAGTGTTTTTCCCTCTAAGCATCTAAATCAGGCTTGTCCACCCCTGATCTAAATATAATATTGACAATAGTGCTTATTCAGTATAGTTCACTGTGGAAGTGAGATGCCTACAACAATTTCCCTTCAAGTTTTTGTTTTAAAATAAGTGTGTTGTATAGTATTCTTTCTCAGCACAAGAACAAATATTGATTAGAAAAATATGTAAAGGCTCTGGGTATCAGAAAATTGTTTGCTGCTGTTTTGCAGGTCTAATCCACTTGAGTACATTTCATTCATTTTAATGAACATTTAAATCAAGCTGATAAATGTAGTTCCCATTTGTTTGTTTAGTAGTTCAAAACCTGAACTGGGAGTTTTGGGTAAGCATGGGACAATTCCATGTTGAATTTCCATATAAAATGGAACATGCTAATTGTTAAGTGTTTATATCAGGGGTGTCCAACCTTTCACCTTCCCTGGGCCACATTAGAAGATGAAAATTTGGTTTGGGCCGCACATAAAATAAAATAACAGTAACAATACCTGATCATCCAAAAAAACCATAGAAAACATAGTTAACATATTAAATTTATTTGGAAATTAAGTTAGTGAGATGTTTTTATTATTTATTATTTATTAAAAATTATTTATTTTTTATCACGGTTTTTTTATCATGGTTTTTTTATCACGGTTTTTTTATCACGGTTTATTTTCCGGCCAAATTTTGCGGGGTAGCGGGAGAAAGCTCGCTCGCCTGCCTCGCGCTTACCTCTCCTCCTGCAAATGGCCCGGCTGGATGAAGCAGGACTGGAAGGCAGAAGCGGCAGCGGGGGCAGCGGCGGCGGGGACATAAGCAGTGGCAGCGGTGGGGGCAGAAGCGGCGGCGGCGGGGGCAGGGGCGGGGGCAGAAGCGGCGGTGGCAGTGGGGGCAGAAGCGGTGACGGGGGCAGCAGCAGCACGGGCAGAAGTGGTGGGGGGGCAGTGGCGGCAGGGGCAGAAGCAGCAGCGGTGGCGGGGGAAGAAGCAGCGGCGGTGGGGGTGGCGCAGGGGCAGAAGCGGCGGCAGTGGTGGGGGCAGAAGTGGCAGCGGGGGCAGAAGTGGCAGCAGCGGCGGGAGCAGAAGCGGCAGCGACAGTGGGGGCAGAAGTGGCAGCAGGGACAGAAGTGGCGGCGGTGGCGGTAACAGCAGGAGGTGGCGCTCTGACGGCGCCCGCCTTTTCTGTTGCTGCTTGGCCTGGCGCTCGCCTTGCCCCGCCTCGCGCCTGCCTCTCCTCCTCCTCGCTGGCTCTGGCACGAAGGTTGGGGTGGGCACTGGGCCGCATTATGAGGCAACCTGGGCCACGGGTTGGACAAGCCTGGTTTATATCAAGCATGTCAATCTTTAATTCTCTAGATGTTGCTTACATTTTGGCTGAAGTAACATCTGGGGGTCAAAAGTTCCTTCTACTTATTTTATGTCATGCAAATGAAATTTGCTACACAGCATGACTTCCATATTCTGTCTTCCTAATATTCATAGCTAACAGAATAGAATTCAATAAAGTTGCATTTCTACCCTGTAGGCTCATATATGAATGTGGGAGAAGTTGGATAGAACTTTCGCAAACTGTATTTAAGGGAAAAGCAGGGCTGACACATAACTGTGTTATTCAAATATATGCATATATAGACCTTATAGAAAAGAGGACACATTACTGTATGCATTTTATCAAAATGCCTGCAGATATATAAAGACTGCTTCCATTTCTCTTGACTCTGTTCTATACAACATCAAGAGTTTCTTCAAATATGGCTGGTAAATTTTCCATTACATTTAAAAACTATTAAGCTGATCAAATCTGACTGTGAAAATGATGCATTTCTGCTTATCTGGTTCATGTTTTAACCATGCTTGGCTTGAGAAACAGTGTTGTCCTGGCCCAGACTTGAATCACTTCTGAACGGAGATTTTCTCTGTTAATTTGAAAGAATTCAGATAACAAATTCCCTACAAAATAGGGTTTCTTTTCAAAACAGCTTATTGAAAAATTATGAAGCAGGTTTTCTTCTTTTTAATTCCTATGTTACAAGACTAAAACGATTAAAAATTAAATGCAGGAAAAAGCAATCAAAAAGGAAAAACCCTGTAACAAATTGGGGAATAGTTTTCCTAAATGCTTTCCTTGTATTGTCCTATTTATTCCACATTACAGAAAATCTGTTCGAAAAAAAAAAGAGATGTTCTCAATTCTTTTTAAAATAGTACTAATCTCATTCCTGCCTGTCCTGAGGAAACACTTTACTCCTCACAAAAAAGACATGATTTTTTTTGATGGCCTCAAAGAAAATCTTTACAAATTGGATGAGAAGATTAGAAGGTTTTTTCTTTGTAGAAGTTGGTCAGTGAGAGAGCTTATTTAAATGATAGCAATAACTGCTCTATGCTTATTTAACATTCAGTCATTTACAGAAACATCTGCAAGAAAAAATGTCTCCATCACAAATATAAGGGAACAAATATAAGGGAACAAATATATCAGCTTTTTAATTAAAGGAAAATATTTCTTTATATTTCCTTCAAAGTAAGAAGATTCTTCTTCCTGTCTTATGCACAGTTTTTTTTAAAAAAGAAATGTTCCCATTTAGTTTCTCAATCTCCTTTTATTCAATCCAATTTCAATAAATAATTTGGTACAGGGTTAACTTTTAACACACCTGTTTTGTTTTTCATCAAACCCTCAAGTGACAAGCCCTGCCTTGTTTTCAAGCAATTAGATTAGAAAGTACTTTATATGGTATAAGTAAATAGGCATAGAGTTATCAAAATCTAGACCTGTTAGCATAACAATAAGGTCCTGATACAGTGGTTCTTCTCCTGGATATAGTAATCATCTCAGGGGAGAAAGAAACTAAAAGGCATGTAAGCATAGACATAATTCTTGATTCAGCATGGAATTAATTTCAGTTTCCTTTTTGCCAAATTTTACTTGAAACAACAAGGTTAATAATAATCACTGTCTGGAATTAGTGGACTTATAACAATCCCCATTTAGTACAAAAGTGTAACAATATATGAGATCCTTCCTCCCTTCCTCCCTCTTGCTGTTATGAGTTTCACTGCACCATTTCATCTTGGTTGCAGTGCATTCTCTCTGTCCTCTGCTCCCATTTAACAGGATTAGCCTTCCCCAATGCAAAGCCTTTCCCTGTAATGACAGTTACTGCCTTTTGATGAATAGCTTTTGTTTGTGGTTTTCCCCCCTAACGTTAATTTCTATATGAACAACACACTTTTTCCTTTGGAATAACCAGCATCATGCAAAGTGCATAAAAATAAATGTTATATTGAAATGTTCTTCTGATTATTATGAAGTACTTCCTGTTTGTTGTCATCACTGTTAAGAAAATGTATATATGACTATTTGGATAAATAGTCAAAAATGTTTGCTTACTTCTAATCATACTTGAGCATTCACATACCTGCCAATAGGTATCACTGAATATGTAAGTGTGCCACAATGGATTTGTTATTTCATGGTGAATGAAGAACTGGAGTTCATTCAGACTCTGAAGAAAGTGCTTAGTTGCTTAAGGTTGAATTGTGGAGCTACTTTCAGATTATAACAGTTCATTTTCTTGAAGGTCTCCAGGGCTTTCTGCAAGGTGTGGTCAAAAACGTCAAAAAGGGGCCCGGTGTGAATAAAAAGAAACCCCAGCTCTAATAAAATGATCTGCCAGAGTGAAATTATAAACAATTCCTGTTTTGTAGACAATAAGATTTCTTAATATTAAAACAGAGGCAACTGGACATTGGAGATGAGATAAAAACATATCTGTGTGATTGAAATGTAGACTGCATGTTAAATTTATTTACTGTCAATATCCACATGACTTTATGATATTCTAGGAACTCATAAGAAATACTAAGCATCTTTATCAGAAAATGGGTATAATCAGGTAAGCAGCAAATTAACATGCATTTTCAAAGTTATCCAGTGTTTAATCCATCTACATTTGAGCTACAATTACTAATCATTATATTAATCAACCTTTTATTAGAGGAACTTTTATACTGATTAACTAATCTTGTTTATAATTTTGAAGATCTAGAAAGAATATCTCTCAACATTGGCAAGCCTCTTCTTTCATTTATGTTTATCAGATCTTTTCCATGACTACTCTTCAATATTCCTACCTTATCTATAACTGTTTTAATGATTTGTTGGGCTTTCTTAAAGGACCTCTCTTTTCTTTTCTTGCTATATTCTTCTCTTTATTGATATGCTTGTTGTGCTTTCTTTATTCTTTCAGATTTGATGTTAGAATCTGGATTCAGATGTCCTACAGTCTTTTTGTTGCTCTGGTGTTCACCTTCCAACTTTTCCTTAATATGATCATTCATTCTGAAACCAACTTCAGGTTTTTTTTCTCTTTGAACTTTTAGGAATATAATTTTTTACTTCAATTTTATAATAACTCTTATTTGTTACACAGAACCAAAATTCATTTTTTTGCAGAAGTTAAGCATATTAAAACTCTTTCTTATAAGGATCTTTTATTTTTACCACATATTTTTCAAGTTATATTCTGTTAACTCAACTCTTTTATAAAGTTTTTTTATTTAACTCATGTATTTTATAATTTATGGTCTGATCTACCAATAATGGATGGTTCATCTGCAGCTGGAATGATCATGTTTGATTAGATTTCAACCTTCCTATATTTCCTTATATGTATTTAAACTGAACTTGATGTTCTTCATCTGGTAATATCCATGTATGGAAGTTTGTGTTGTTTTAAGCAGGTGTTAAAAGAAACCCAATTATTTCCATAAATCCCTATTATTGTATTAATATTGTGTTATATTTACCCATGCAAAATCTTGTGTGAGTTCTAGTTTCTATCTCTCTTGAAAGTTTTGCATTATAATAGGCTATTAATAACACTGCATCCTTTGTTGCTGTTTCATTTGGCAATTTTCATAATTTGTCATAAAATTTATTGGTGTGTTTTTCTGTTACATCAATGATATAGAAGACTGGTGTCCTTTTTGAATATTAACGCCACTCCATGCTTTTATATGGCTTCATGTCCTGTATTAGGCATAATTTAATCATCTGAGTAAAAATAGCCTGTTCTGGTCCATTTAAATTCACTTAATCATAAAACATCTAATTTGGTACCCTTCATTTTTGCTTCAAGACTTTCAAGTTGTTCTTGGTTCATGCTTTTCTCATTCTAAATTCTGATTGCCTATGTCCTTGTAAATAAGAAACTTCTCATTCTATATCAGGACTGACAGTGAGCAGATTTTGTTGCAGTTTGATCTAGCATGTCATCATCTCCAGAACCTAAAAATAAAATAAAATAAAATCCTAAAGGAATGCTTTTTGACTTTGAGCATAGCATCCTGTAGCAGTTAAACCTGTCTAAATGCCACACCTTTCTCTGCATAGTTTTCATGGTATCAAGACCAAAATGGTTTGTCTTCCATCTTCTGGATTTGATAATGGAGCTCCTTTTCCT
The DNA here is from genome assembly GCF_900518735.1 of Pseudonaja textilis. The sequence goes on along the minus strand of NW_020769319.1, from coordinate 1,981,782 downwards.
AATTCTTATTCTCCTGATTTCCCTCACAAATATGTAAATTACTTTTCACTTTTCCTATTCCATAAACTCTTCTTTTCATTAGCATTATTCTAAGATTCAAACCCTTGCATCATACCAATCAATGGAGGGGTTCAAACATTTTTACTACCAGTTCTGTGGGTTGGTGGGCGTGGCAGGGGAAGGATACTGTAAAATCTCCAATCAGAGGTGGTATTTGCCGGTTCTCTGAACTACTCAAAATTTCTGCTACTGGTTTTCCAGAACTTGTCAGAACCTGCTGAATACCACCTCTGATACCAGTATGGTAACCACTGGAAAAGAAAGTTGAGGTACCATTCTCATCTGAATACTCTATCCAACTTGGAGAGATTTAGCAATAATGAAGAGATACTTTTTGGAACTCTGTCTTAAAAATACAATAATATAAAATAATTTAATCATTAAATTTTGTTTATTTATTAATTAAATTTATATGCCACCCATCTTGCTGTCAAGTGATTCTAGGCAGCTTAAATTTTTAATAATAAACAGTGTAAAAACTGTGCATAATTTGTGAACTTGTCTTACAGCAGCAAAAAACAAGATATGTGAAACGAAGTGACGCTCTACTGTTTCATTACTATCACCTGCTGCCATTATTTCATTATATAAGCTCTTCATGCAGTTCAGCTCAGTCCCTACTAAATAGATACATCTGTGCAGGATTCTTGAAACCAGTATCTTAGTCCACAATATTATTTTTATCTCCCAATCTAGCCAACAACCCTGCTTTTTCTTAACATTTCCCTTCCCAGTATTAACCAAAACCTAATGCTGCTTTGCTTTTCAATCCAGACCAATTCAGTGAAGTGCAGCCATCTGTTGAGAGCTTTTACTATTTTACTACTATTTGTTGGACCAAAAAAAAAAAAAAAAAGAAAATAAAGGAAGAAAGAAGCAAAGAATGAAAGACACAAATACCAATCTTTTGGGGACTAGGAAATTAAAGACTTACTGACATGCTGTTGGCATGCTCTTCTATTAATGCAATCTTGGAATTCACAGAAGAAGATAATAAAATGGAATGCACTTCTATCCCCATAAATTGTCAGTGATATAAACCTGATAATTCTGCTTTAAATTAGTTGAAATGAGGGCTTTAGAAAAATTATGCAAGCACAAGATTTTTATAATGAGACACCTAAGAGTTGAACATTAACAAGGCTGCTATTTTACTGGTTCAAGTTTATTTTGTTTGCTGCATTCCATTCTCCTTCCTTTGTTTGTCAACAAGAAAACTTTGTCTGGTTAGCACAAGAACTGCCGCAATAGATTATTTTAACTAGAGATTCTGAGGTGATATCTGTGGAAGTGAGACTTCACACAGAGACAGCCAGCACAGAAGTACAGAGTATGATTTTGCCTTTTAAAAAAGGAACATATCTGCCGAGGTCCAAATGAAGCAGTCCACCCTACCTGTTAGCATCCTAGGTGGCCAGCCATGGCACAGTGGAGCTCAAGCAATTTTGACAGAAATGCAAAATTACATTAAATAATAAGGATATCTATAAATATATTCTGTATTTTGTAGTCCTATGCTATAGAGTGCAGAATGACCATGACATATATATGTGTATATAATACTTATAATAAATATATAATTATAATACTTATAATTGTATTATAATATAATAATAACAAAGTAAGTAACAATGAATAACAGCAATGCTGCAAACAGGGCTTTTAACAGATATTAAACAATCAAGAGGGAAGAAAAGAGAATTTAGAGTGTTGTAAGTGAGTATCTGCTTTCTTTTATGGATAATCCAGATGGTTAATGAGAAGAAGGTAATGAAAAGTTTTAATAAGCAAAATAAAAGGAGGAAATAGTTTTACAAACAGGTATTCTACGCATAATGAGCCAGAAGACAGAAGTTATACTCAGGAGAACTGCAAGTTTTGATTGGTCTTCAGGGATAAATTTCAAAGTGTGTTTGGCAGTCCTTTATGTTCTCCTGCCATTGGAAAGATATTTCAGGAATGGGGCATGTTCCGGACTAGCAGGCTCGTAGCCTGCAAATCTGATTGGCCCGCTGAAAGCCGATTGTGATTGGTCGCCATAGATGATGCGATTGGCCAGTAAACGGGCTGCCGCGAATGGCCCTGCCAAGAGCGGCAAACTCAAATCGCCTTCATTGGCTGCCTAGCCATAGCCAGCCCTATAAAAGGGGCTGCTGTGGCTGGGTTTAGTTGCTCAGATCTGAAGTCACAAATAAAGAGCTTTAGTTACTATCTGAGTCTTGCCTCCGTTCTTGAACCGTCCTCCCAGATATAACACTGGCGACGAGGATGGGATGTGGAGGCAACAGAAGCTATTGAATTGAGCTAGCTGAAGGAGCACGTGGCTGACAGAGCGCAACGACGGCGACATGGCCAGCAGCGCTATACCACCCACACCATTCGATCCAGCTAGAGAAGATTGGACTCATACATGGACAGATTTCAAATGTTCCTGGAGTCCAACGACCTCAAAGATGCCACGCCCAGCAAGAAACGAGCTGTTTTTCTAACCCATTGTGGACCAGCCATTTTTAAGATGGCTAAAGCCTTAGCCAAGCCAGCTGAAGTTAAAACCATGGATTGGGACACCCTTGCTCCCATCCTGCACAACCATTATGCCCCAGCCATGCCAACTCTCATTTGCAGGCATGAGTTCTACCAGAGGGACCAACGTGAGGGTGAGAGCGTTGGGGATTTTGTGGCAGACCTGAGGAACCTGGGTGGTTTGTGTGGCTTCGCCAACCTCGAAGAAGCCATGAGAGATCGCATCATCCTTGGCCTCAGAGACCCAACCGTCCAGAGCAAAATCATGGCCAAGGGAGACATCTCTCTTGCAGATGCCATAGCAGACGCCACAGCAGCCAAAGCCACTCGTAAATCGGCAGCACGAATGCGTTGAACCAGCGGGACCAATCGCCAACCCACCAACAATGCTGGGAAACTTTCAGACAAGTACACATCAACCACCCATCACGAAGACGTCGAGTCATCCTCAGACAGTGAGGAAGAAGAAGTCCAAAGGCTCCGGTCAGAACATGAGCAACGGGACCAGCAGGGTCGCAAAGCCAACTACCAATGCGCCGGATGCGGGGGAAACCATCCCCGATCCGAATGCAGATTCTTAGATGCCATATGCCGTTTTTGCGAGAAACGGGGACACATCGTGAAGGTATGCAGAAACAAGAGAAATTCCAGCCTCAGACGGAGAGGGAGCAGCCCAAAGAGAAATGATGGCAACGCCACCATGCAGAGGGACCGCCCTAGCAACCAGTGGAACCAGTACAGCAGACCCCGAAGGTTTAACGACGCCCCCAGATGAGAGAAGGCTCATCAAACCATCATCATCGGCCACGCTTCATCACTTGACGCTAAAAAGATCTGAGTAGAGGTCATGATTGAAAACAAACCATGCAACATGGAAGTCGACTCTGGGTCATCACTATCCATGGTATCCTGGAGAACACTCAAGCAGCTAGTCCCCAACATCCGACGCCAAGACCTCAGCAGTCAGAGACTCATACTAAAAGACTATCAAGGCAACCGGATTCCAGTCGCAGGTACCCGCCATGTACAGGTCTCGTTCAAGGGACATAAGGCAATTCTACCACTCACCATCGTAGATCGAGACCGATCAAGTCTATTGGGTCTTCAGTGGTTCGCGCCACTAAGAATCGGATTGGCTGGCATCCATCATACTGAAGACAATGACTGGGAGGCGGCTCTCGTCCACGATTTCCAAGAAGTGTTCAACGAAAGCCTAGGCAAGTACAAGGGGTCCCCCATTTCATTTGATCTTCGCCCCGACATAGCACCCATTCGTCTGAAGCTGCGCCAAGTTCCCTTTGCTCTTAAATCCAAAATTGACGAGCAACTGGACAAATTAATTGCGCAAGGCGTGTTAGAACCTATTGACCACGCCCGATGGGAGACACCAATCGTCACCCCCATAAAACCTGATGGGTCCATAAGAATCTGCGGTGACTACAAGGCCACCCTCAATCACGCGCTACAGCAGAGCGCCTACCCAGTGCCAGTTGTTCAACATCTCCTGCATTCACTTGGGGGTGGCAAAATATTTGCAAAATTAGATCTGGCCCAAGCGTATCAACAGCTGCCAGTTGATTCCGAGACTGCAGAAGCCCAAACTATAGTCACACATCGTGGTGCATTCAAATGCAACAGGCTCCAGTTTGGTGTAAGCGTAGCCCCAGGCATCTTTCAAAGTCTGATGGAGAGGCTATTACATGGGATAAAAGGGGTCGTGCCCTATTTTGATGACGTATTAATAGCAGCACCCACAAAAAACCAATTAGAAAAACGTCTCAGAACAGTCCTACAGAGGTTCAAAAACGCTGGCCTCAAGGTTAAGAAGGAAAAATGCCAGCTTTGCACAGAAAGGGTGGAGTTTCTTGGCTACCTCCTTGACAAGCAAGGAATCCACCCCACAGAAAAAAAATTGGCAGCTATCAAAAACGCCCCAAGACCCAAAAACAAAACCGACCTCCAAGCCTTCCTGGGACTTATTAACTTTTATAACATCTTCCTACCCCAGAAGGTGACTGTTGCTGAGCCCCTTCATAGACTACTCGATAAAAGGGCATCCTGGAATTGGGGACGTCGGGAGGAACATGCCTTCCAGCAAGTAAAAGACCTCCTTACCTCAAAGGCAGTACTAATTCAGTATAACGAGACACTACCTTTGACTGTCACGTGTGACGCCTCACCATTTGGAGTAGGGGCCATCCTGAGCCACGTCCTACCAAACGGCTCAGAAGCACCAATTGCATTTTTTTCCACGAACTCTATCAAAAACAGAAAGAAACTATAGCCAATTAGATAAGGAAGCCCTTGCAATTGTCTCTGCAATAAAACGATTTCATGAATATGCTTATGGGAGACCATTTTCTATTATAACGGATCATAAGCCACTACTTGGGAATCTGGCGGGTGACAAACCTACTCCACACATTCTCTCCCCCAGAATGACGCGATGGTCAGAATTTCTTGCTGCCTACGACTATCAATTAAAGTACCGCCCGGGGAAATCTATTCCCCACGCAGATGCCTTGAGCCGCTCACCACTACCCGAGCCACAGGAAGACCCAGCTCCCACACTCCCCGTACTGCAAATAGAGAAAATGCCATCACCTCCACTAACGGCTCAAGACATCGCTTTTGAAACCAAAAGAGGCTCTTGTTTGGCACGAGTTCTTGGCTGGGTGGAGAGGGGATGGCCAGATTACGACACTAAGGAAATGTTTAAGCCATTTAAAAACAGACAAACGGAACTTTTTTCACAAAAAGGGTGCGTTTTGTGGGGAGACCGAGTTGTTGTACCAACTAAGTTACAAAAAAGGGTCTTGCAAATGCTACATGATGGACACCCGGGCATAGTACGTATGAAAGCGCTGGCAAGAAGTTACGCCTGGTGGCCAGGTATAGATAAACAAATCGAAACCTGGGTCGCCTCTTGTAACAAATGCCAGGAAAACCACTCTGCTCCACCTAAAGCCCCACCAACAGAATGGGAAACACCCAGGGGTCCTTGGTCTCGCATTCATATTGACTTTGCGGGACCTACGAGAGGCCACACCTTCTTAATAATTTTGATGCCTACTCAAACTGGCTTGAGGTCAATAAAATGAAAGCAACCACTACTGAGGCGGTCATTAAAAAACTGAACAGACTCTTCACCACACACGGGTTGCCAGATGTCCTGGTCTCTGACAATGGGCCCCAATTTACTGCCTTAGCCTTTGAACAGTATTTAGTGGAACGGGGCATCCGACACGTACTCACATCGCCGGCTCATCCTGCGGCGAATGGTAGGGCTGAACGAATGGTTCAGTTTACAAAGAAAACCCTGCAGAAAATGGATCAAGGCAACATCCACGACAAAGTCACTAGAATGCTGCTCCTACAACACATCACACCAAACAGCACGACCAACAAGTGCCCAGCTGAACTCCTGATGGCCAGGAAACTCAGATCGCCTCTAGATCGTTTGCACCCTGCCTACACCCCGGAAAAGCCCCTGGGTTCCAGCAGCAAGCACCGTGTTTTCAAGGTAGGAGACCTTGTTTTCGCAAAAAATTTTTCTGGGGATCCCCTTTGGATTCCTGCCCGGGTAACTCAAGTTACGGGCCCCCGCTCCTACTGTCTACTCACCACTGATGGCAGACCATGGAAACGCCATATTGACCAACTGCGCTCCAGACTAACCACATCTTCCAACCCTGACCCTAACTTTGACACTGGGGGGGGAGGGGAAGCAGTGAACTCAGAATTAGAACCAACACCTGTCTATTCCAAGCTATCACCGAGATCACCGCACCATGGTTGGCAACACTCACCAGCTGCAACTGAGACTGGACAGTTGAACGCTTCGCCAGGAAGCAGCATCCAGGCAGGTTCGGCGAGCCCCGGGAGCCAGAACAGTAACAGCGAGGCTGAGGACTTCATCACCCCGGAGGCATCAGAGGAGAGCCCTGACCATGACACCGGTTCACTCTTCCCGTTTGATCCAGCAAGCAGTCCATCTGAACCCGGGTTTGAACAGGGTCAAGCGGAACTGCGTAAGTCAGTCAGACAGGTGCGAAGACCTGTTTACCTGCGAGACTATATTACTCCACCCCTTAAATGGAACCGAGAGGGGAGGGGTGTTCCAGACTAGCAGGCTCATAGCCTGCAAATCTGATTGGCCCGCTGAAAGCCAATCGTGATTGGTCACCATAGACTGATGCAATTGGCCAGTAAACGGGCTGCCGCGAATGGCCCTGCCAAGAGCGGCAAACTCAAATCACCTTCATTGGCTGCCTAGCCGCAGCCAGCCCTATAAAAGGGGCTGCTGCGGCTGGGTTTAGTTGCTCAGATCTGAAGTCACAAATAAAGAGCTTTAGTTACTATCTGAGTCTTGCCTCCATTCTTGAACCGTCCTCCCAGATATAACAGGGCATATGGACTGCTTCCCAAACATTCGAGGGACCGTGACCAATCAGTGCCAAGGAAATGTTTGAAATGGCACTTCTTTCAACTTCAGCAATTCATGCCTATGGGTCTCCAGGACCTTTAGCAAATAAATCTCCATCTTCCAATCAATACTGAGTTGGAACTGGGATTTATTCTTCATCCCATGTCCAGATAGAAAATGTACTATAAGATTTTGATATGCAAGTGAAAATAAAGAAGCCTAAACATGAGATTGGAACTTGAGAAGTGAATAAGAAATAGCCTAATTAATTCATATATTATTAAAGAATATGTGTTAACTATAAAGGAAGCAACTATTTCATGTTACAATCAGTGGTGGGTTTCAAATAATTTCACCGCTGGTTTGCTGAAAATGTGAGCATGTACATGGCTTCCGTGCATGCATGCACCCAAGGCTTCCACCACATAGTGAGGCTTAACCAAGCAGCCTTTTGAGGCCTGCTCCTCTCCATCTTTGTTCTCCAGGGCAGTGGCTGTTTCTCTCTGAACTGCTGGAAGAAAGTCTTATTCAATTTAGCAGCTGTGAGCCACCAGTTTCCTCCAAGTCCCATCTGGAAAGCTCTGTGGCACAAAGAAGTAGCCACCACGTTGAATGCTGTTTCTCTCAGCTGCAGCGCTTTTTGGATGGGACTTAGAGGAAAGTTTCAGCTCACATCTGCTAAATTTCATAAGACGCTCTTCCAGTAAGAGCAGTAGCAGAGAGAAGCAGCTGCTGACCTGGAGAGCACATGGAGCTCTTGAGTGAGCGAGGCTCAGCAAGGAATGGAAGAAGCGGCTGCAAGATTTCTGCTGCAGCACTTTCCAGATGGGACTTTTTAAAGGTAAGAAGAACTGTCCAGTCCATTCCCAAACCAGTTTAGCCCTCCTGCACCCCCGCTCCCCCCATTGCCCTTTGGCCTCGTGGGGAAGGCTGCAAGTTGAATAACCCGGGGGGTCTAGTTTGAGGCCAGAGAGGGCAGCAGCATGCAGGTGGGGACCTGGGGCAAGGCTGGAGTGGGGGAATGGTTTGTTCCCTGACCCAGTCAAGTCGGGCAGAGGCTCTGGGGCAAGGCCAGAGTGGGGGAGTGGAGGATCCCTGCGACCTGACCCAAGGCGAACCACAAGTGGGTGGCATGCTTACCTTTGGTTAGCAGAGAGGGCAAGGCATGGAGGAAAGGTGAGACGATTAGCTGGGCCATGTGGTGAAGGCAAGATATATAGGGAGGGGTGGGGTGGGAGTGCAGTGGGATGGGTGGGACTAGCTGGTGGTGTGATTTGCTAGTTCTCCGAACTGTGCAGAATTATTACTACCAGTTCAATAGAACCGGTCTGAACTGGCTGAATACCACCTCTGGTTACAATTTCATGTAATATAATTGTCAGGGCTGAACCATAAGCAAGTATGGGAAGAACTAGGAACCACAATTTTGGATCTGGGTTTTAAATTCCCCCACCCACCTTTTTAAAAAAATAAAATAAAATAAAAAAGATACCTAAAGTTTTGGTTTTAGACCAAATTAGTTAACATCTGTTGACATATAATCTCTTTTGGGAGATTAGACTGCCAGATTGCAAAATAAATAGGAGCAGAGGGAATGTCAAACAAAATGAGATCTTAAAAGTGAGAAGTATTAATTTGCCTCATTGCTTGGTAGACAATCACAATGAAAACTAAAAGCCTGTCAATCTATTTTTAACAACATGTGCTTAGAATTTGTACCTAAAGATATATTCCTTTGCATTTGACCAACCAGATTAAATGTTTTTGACAGAATTAAATGTCATTTACTGGAGGCAAAGGAACTCTGAAAGTTCAGTGATTAAAAGATCCTGCTTGGATATTTCCTGTGATTCAAAGGTATCCTGTTCATCGTTCATCTCATAATACACCTTCTTTTCTCTCCCTCTCCATGTTTTTACAGAACAACTGCAATTTTCCTGGATGTAGCTTTTTTCTACTAGCAGAAAAAAAAATCTGCTTTTTTATATGTAAGACTCAGAAGCCTGAACTTGTACGTCAAACCTCCTAGAGGCTACAGATTTTATTTGGGTAACTCTTGTAGAGATCCTGCTTTGCCATATGAATCAATCCATAGCAACCAAAGCTGACTGGGGATTCAGAATACAATTGAACTCAATCCATGTTCCTATTTTCTAAAATTATCCTTTTTGCTCAGTTTATGTTTTTCTCATACAATGAACTTCATGAACAACTATATAAAATTAAAATATAAACTCATCATTTTGTGACTTTGTGCTTGAAAGATGGTATCATCTTTTAATTGGATTTTGCTAATATTTTTTGTGATCCTCTATTGTGTATATCCTATAATAATATTTATACATTATCCACTTTATACAGTATAACATAATATTCAGTGAATTTTTAAAGTATGAAATAACTAAAGTTCATCTAAATAACCTGTACTTTATTAAGAGTTGCAATTCAATATAAATCACTTAAGTGTGCATAATAATTTAAGTTAATTACCTACAATTGATGTTTGATCTTTTGCAATGTGCACTTCATCAATGGGAATAAATTTCTCACTTCAGCCTTAACAAATGGCCCTCCAGTTCATTAAAAAATAAGATTTCTGCATCAAATTAAAGGTGTACAGTAAAAAGTATAGAACAAACCTAATGTCAGGTATAGCTCCATTCAAAATCCAAGAAAGAAAACCTTAGACTCCATTGTTATAGAGAAAAGGACTTTTACTGAATTTGAAGTGGTAGCATCAGAAGAAATACAAGATTTGAGGCAAAAGGCACAAAAATTGCATATATAAAGTTATCCCATGTCCCTACCCCCAATAGTTCAAACTGGCTATCCAATCTGAGATGTGTATAATGCCAAGTGCATGCATCTTCAGGTGGCGTTTCACACATCTGGTATGCCAAGACATTTGACCTTGGCCTAGAGAGATAAGAGGCTATATCTGCGCAGTAAGCAAGTAAGCATAGTCAAGAAAGTATCCCAACTTTTACAATTGAATTCAGCTTAATCCTCCAGTACCCTTCCCCCTATGAGACCCAATTATCCCCCACCCCCCCATTTCTATGGCAGCCAGAAAGAGAGAAGCAAAAGAAGGATTCTTGGAAGCTGACACCTTCTTTTTATATAGAAATGGAGTTTATATATGTTTCCTCCCCATCATCCAAACCTATCATTAAGGAAATGATCACCTTTAAAAACTGATACTGCAGTAAATTATATGATAATTCTTTTCCTAATAAATGAAATGTGGGGTTGAATGGGCTATTTCAATATATTTGCATTTGTTATGCTACAAATTAAAAGTGATAGATAACTTCTAGTATTCTGTTATGATCCAAATTTCATGAGGGACAGTTATCCACTCTGAGGGTCCCAGTTGATTTCAGATTCTGTCAACTAACACAGGTTGCTTCTTTTCTCAGAAATCTATAGACTTTGCATTGCTTAGAGTGGAAAGTGAGATTATACTTACTGGCAGTGGAAAACTTTTTCTTTTCCCCTTTGATACTATTCCAGAACACCAACATAAGGAATTGGCAGAGGCCAGAGGATAACTAATGGAATTAGTTTCATTCCTGCATTTTAAATCACCTAGAAAAGCTCTGATCAAATGACACAGATTTGCATAAATTGCATGGATTATTATAAAGATATACATATAGAATTTTTTTCCTTTTTCAGCAGATATGGGATTTTATTTGCCACTTTGCACCTCTCACCAACTGTTTCATGTCACTGGCAACCTTTCCTTGTCTTCTTTTTCTCCCAGAATTTCAGGATGAATTAGCCATACTAAATCTGAATATTTAGAAAGTTCCTCTAAATCCTGTATATAACGTCTTCTCCAAGCATTTCAATAACAAATCAAACTTGAAAAGTCGAGGTTGACCTTTAACCACTGTAGTGATTTAATGGTATTTGCAGAGGCATTTGTTTTGTTTTGTTTAGTCTGCCAGCAGTCACTTACAAACTTCTACCTTAGGAGCAAATAACAAAAGGGCAAATTTGTAAGAACTGTAAAAGAGTATCTAACATCTCTTTCTTCTCCTTTGTAATTACAGAGGATTGCGCTATTCACCAGTATAAGCTGCCATACACAATTACTTCTACAGAAGCTTTCAGAAACTCAAGCTTTAACTAGCACCCCTACCATTTTTGCTTTCATGTTTCCTCATTTTTTGGCTGTTTACAGGAGGCTTCAGTGTTACCAAAAGCACAATAAATGTCAGAGTCGCGGGTGTAGGTACCAATTGTGTTCTACCCTTATATGCTATTAAGGTGAGTAAACAGAATAACTGAGCCTTCTGCAATATACATTCTCGGTAAACATCATTGTAACATACATTCTCTGCAGGTCCCTTACAGCACATTATCCAAGATAATGGAATTTGACCCATTTTAATCACATCATAAAATAGAGGCAAAGCTCCCAAATCTTTTACCTGCCATTCAGATTTTTTATATGCAAAATTACTTCTGCTTTTTGTTCCTACAAAGATTTACATCTATCCTCCAAGAGCCCTTGAAATGGTAACCCCAAGCCTTCTAACAATACCACACATATATTAGGATATAAATATAATCTGAAATGATGGATTTTAAGTAAACATTAAACAGCACCTTATTCTTTATTTGGTCTATATCTGCTGTGGAGAAACAAGCAATCATTCTTTTAAAAAAAAAATGTTTTTATTACATTTTTCAAAAATACAAAACTTATTTATATTTGTGACAATGTTTTGGCATCAACAAATACATATATCTTATATACCTTATTATATACATCAACAAATACCGATATCTTATATACTTTATTATATACATCAACAAATACCAATATCTTATATGTATTGTTATATACATCAACAAATACATACATCCTATATACCTTATTATATACGTATCTATGTTAACAATCTCTTAAGGTCCCTTATTTTATTTACAATAATCCATTCTTGCTAATTTTTATATTTATTTTTTAGCCACTCATACCATTTATCTCATATTGCATAATATTTGGAATTCTTCTTGTCTTTCATTTCCATTGTGAGCTTATCCATTTCCACGCACTCCAATACTTTTTGTATGACTAGATCTTCTGAGGGGGTATTGGCTCCTTTCCATAATTGTGCAAAAGCTATTCTGGCTGCTGTCAAAATATGTAGTATAATATATTTAATCTTTTTAGGGTATTGGCCTGTAATTATTCCAAATAAAAAGAATTCTGGTTTAAGTTGAGTTTGGTGTTTGGTGATCTCTTGCAGCCAGTTCTTTCTTTTTGCCCAATATTTCCTGGTCTTGGGGCATAACCACCACATGTGATAAAAGGTACCATCTTTCTGTCCATACTTCCAACAATTTGGGCTTGTGTTGGGGTATATCTTAGCTAGTCTTGCTGGGGCCATTTTATACAAATTTTATACAATATTTTTTGTAGGTCATAGAGGTTTTTAATTTGTAATTCCTAGTCCATAATTTCTCCCATTGATCTAGTTCAATATTGTTTCCAAAGTTTCAAGCCCATGCTATCATGGAACCCTTTACAATTTCTTCTTCCATGTTAAATCCCTATATTTTCATGTTTTAGTTATACATTTTTCCTCTGTTCCAACTAAAATTTTATCTAATTGTTGTTGTTCTTTGTTGAATCCAAATTCCTCTAGGTCTTTTTTATATCTATCCTGTATTTGTAAATATGGCCACCAATCAATTATAATTCCTTGTTCAACAAGCAATCATTCATAGCAGGAGCCTTTCTGCTCCCTTTTTTAAAAGAAACTTCTTTGCTGGTTATTAAAATAATTAATAAGAACAACAAGAAAGACCTGAAAATAAAAATAGAATTATTTAGACCAAATAAAGGTTGACGGCTCCTTTAGGACAATGAGTTGCATATTTTTGAAATGTGATTTGAGCATATCATGTATAGAAAAAAAATCAGTACATTTAGCAAGGTTGAGAGAAGTGAGAAAAGAGAGAGGGAGACACCAGATATACTGGATGGATGAATATGATTGTCTATTTATGTTGTCTATTTAAGACAACATGAGAAAGATACTTTGTCTAAATGGAAGTTAAATTATATGCATGGTTGTTCTGCTAGTTAAATACTTCTAGGCCAATCATTTAGTTTAAGTAAACTTATTGTAATGGAAAAAATATGCTAAACAAAATTAAAATGTATATTACTGTAATAAAAATTTCTGCACCCATTATTTATAGCATTCTGGCACTCTGGCACCATGTGATACCATATTTATGTGACATTCATAATTAATTTGGAAAAATAGGTGAAGATATATAATAATGAACTCCCCTTATAACGAAAGAGACATACTTTAGCTAGCTGCTAAGAATAAAATGAACAAAGACAAATAGGGCACCTATTTTCAAAATATTATTCTGAACCCTTAGGTTTTTTTTTTAAAATGTGGTCTTCCAAATTCTTTCAGAAAATTTGTGCAGAGCAAATGTTTGTACAGTTTTTCTGAAGTTCTCAAGGGGAAAAGAGACATTTTGCCACAATTTCTTAAGGACAGGATTATGTCTTTACTTAAATAAAATATGGGAAGCTGGGGAAACTGTTAGCACATGGCCTTGGAAACCTTGCTGCTAAATAAGTGTAACAGGAAGAAAGAAATTCCATCCATATCTCTAAGTTTACCTTCTGAGAAATTATGAGTGAATTTCTAAAACCAATCATTTCTCATCATATTGTATAAGAACTGTTCTAAAGAAACCCCTAGGCTTTGTCTATTGCTGCTTGTTTCAGAATTTCTCGGCCCAGCAATTGTTGCATCCATACATTTTACCCAATGCAACTTGTCTTTTATCTGATTAATTCAGCCCTTCAAAGCCATCTGCTAATGGCTGTGAAGCTCTTGGCTAGCAAAAAAAAAAAAAAAAAAAAAGCACTGCACAATCTAAAACCATCCCTAGCTATTGGACTGGATGGAATATGTGCCTACTCCTTAAAAAAGCTATCCACCACCATAGCAGAATCTCTAAGCATAATCTTTGAAAAATCTTTCAGGACCAGCTCCTTGCCAAAACTACGGTCACAAGCCACAATCATCCCCATCTTCAAAAAGGGAGACCCCAGCCTAGTTGAAAATTACAGACCAATCTCCTTATGCTGCGTCACCTTTAAAGTCATGGAATCAATTATTAACCAAACTATCCTGTAATCTGCAACTCTTACACTGCAAAAACATATGGACTACACAACTTGATCAGGGCAAAGCAATAGACGCAATCTACATAGACTTCTGTAAAGCCTTTGATTCAGTGGTACACAACAAACTACTCCTAAAACTAAAATCTTATGGTATCTCTGGACACCTACATAACTAGATAGAAGCGTTCATGTCAAACAGACAACAAATGGTCAAAATTGGGAGCAAAATTGGGTCAAATTCTGTACCTGTCAACGGTGGTATCCCCCAAGGAGTGTTTTAGGACCAACTCTCTTCATACTCTACATAAATGACCTCTGTGAGCAACTGTGTTCTCTTCACTGATGATGTAAAGCTATTCAGCACCACAGACAATATTACTACCCTCCAAAAAGACCTTGGCTATGTATCAGAATGGTCAATCAAATGGCAACTTCAAATCTCAACAAATAAATGCTCTGTCTTACATATTGGCAAACAAAAAATCAGAAAATAAAATACAAGCAAAATAACCAAGACCTTGTTGAGGATCCAAACTTTGCCAAGGACCTTGGAGTACTCATCTCAAATGATCTAAGTGCTAGAGCCCACTGTAACTACATAGCCAAAAAGGCATTAAGAGTTGTTAACCTAATCCTACTAGCTTCTTCTCTGGTAATATCACACTACTAACTAGAGCATACAAAACTTTTGCTAGACCTGTACTTGAATACAGCTCATCAGTCTGGAACCCATATCATGTATCTGATATTAACACAATTGAAAAAGTCCAGAAATATTTCACAAGAAGAGTTCTCCGCTCCTCTACTCATTGCAGAATACCTTATGCCACCAGACTTGAAACTCTAGACCTAGAAAACCTAGAACTATGCCATCTCTGGTCCGATCTAAATCTAGTATATAAAATCATACATTGTAATGTCCTACCTGTAAATGAATATTTCAGCTTCAATCATAACAATACAAGAGCACACAATAGATACAAACTCAAGGTTAACCGCACCAAACTTGACTGCAGAAAATACGACTTCAGCAACAGAGTGGTCAATGTTTGGAATATTCTCCCTGACTCTGTGGTTTCTTCCCCAAACCCCAAAAACTTTAACCTTAGACTGTCTACTATTGACCTCACCCCTTTCCTAAGAGGCCTGTAGGGGACATGCATAAGCGCACCAATCGTGCCTACCATCCCTGTCCTATTGTTTCTGTTGGGTATATGGATACACCAACTGGTTTGGGTGAATGAATATATAAAACCTAGGTTTAAGTGTTTGCAACTTTAAGCTCAAAACTGCAATGTCATCGCATAATTATGGGTGCGGTTGCAGGCTGCAATAAGAGGCAGTGAGAGAGACGTAACACTTCCTGGTTTCTGATCCTGGTCTCGAGTTCCTGGTGTTACTGGTCTCTGGTCTGTCTGCTGTCTGTCTGCCTACTGTTTCCTCCTGTATGAGATGTCTACTGTGCAAGATACTTCTCTCAACTGAACACAAGGACTGTTTGCTTGGTGAGCTGTGGATTCAGCATTGTCTTTGAGAGAAAGGTATCATAAGAAGAAGATTTACAAGCAGATAAAGACATAGTATTTACTGTTTAAAAGACTAGGTAACTGGATTGATCTACTGGATACTGACATATGGATTGAATGACTATTCTTACTCTCTGTGTGAATTAAATACCTATTTAAAACCACAAACAGTGTTTTTGTCTCAAGTGTGTGTATACTCTTGGGCCCAGCCTCACTCTCATTTGGCTGCCTGGCTTGACTGCTGCTGTGCACTCAGCTCGGGGGTTTATCCCCAAACACTAACATTGGTTATGGGCCCAGCAGTGTGCACAGTCTAGCTAACCAGGATATACCAGTGAGAGTTTGGTCAAGAGTTACACATTACTGTAAAGACAAACTGTTTGTTAAATAGTTATTTTTCTGCAGAGCAATGGCACAAGTAAATTTGCCAAGTCTGTCCATGATATCCAGGTTAGATGGAACAAACTATGTTTCATGGTCAATGAAGTGTAGTTTACTGCTACGAAGAGAAGGTTTGTGGGATATAATTACAAACCCACCAGATGTATCAAACTTGGATCCTACTGTTGATGAGGATGCCAAAAAGATACAGGACTATAAGCAAAAGAATGAACAGGCTTTGTGCATCATAGGACTGACTCTCTCAGACCAGCAACTGATACATATTCGTGGAGAGGATAGTGCTGCCAACTGCTGGGAGAATCTCAAGAAGGTTTATGTTCGAGACAGTGTAGGAGCTCATATTAATCTTACACGGAAGCTGTTTAGAACACATCTTGAGAAAAATGGAGACATGTTAACTCATTTAAACTGTATGAAAAGCATTTTTCAAGAGTTACAAGAAAAAGAGCTTATATTTAATGAGTTGCAACAAGTATACATTATACTGTCTTCTTTGGATCGAAGCTATGATGATTTTGTGACTGCTTTAGAGGTATTGCCTAAAGACAGTTTATCAGTAACTGAGATAACCAGCAGGCTATTAGAGGAAGCCAGGAGAAGGAGTGAACGTGACCAGCTGAGAGCAGATAAGCCTAATGAAGAGAAATTATCTTCAAAGCCTGAAAGAAACCAGCTATGTAAGCTGAAGCACCCAGAGGAAGAGAAGTTATTTTCAACGGCATACACAATTAAAAAGTGTTTTAATTGTGGAGGCAGAGGACATTTGGCAAGATTCTGCAGAAAAGGAAAACGCCAGAATGTAAAGAAGCCAAAGAAATCCTTTGAACTGGCCATGTTTAACAACTGTGATGTGAAGAATGATTTATGGGTGGTGGACAGTGGTGCATCCCACTGCATCACGAGAGATAAGACAAAGTTTATAAAAATGTCTACAAGCTCTCAACGTATATCACTCGCCAATGGTTGGCACCTCAAGGCCAAGGGTGAAGGTATTGCTTATTGTCCATGTTTAGACCAGAATATAAAGATGTTATATGTACCACAGTTAAAGATGAACTTACTTTCTGTAAGAGTATTAGATAAACTAGGATATGTGGTTACATTTAAGAATAATAAGTGCATACTGGAAAGGGATAACAAAAAGGTAACTGCAGCTTTAAATGGAGCATTGTATGTTTTACATGATAGTAAGAAAGGGGAGGCACAGACTGTATTTAATAATACCAAGCCTCATGATGAATGTATCCATTTATTGCATAGGCGTTTGGGGCATGTAAATTTTAAAATGCTAAAACGTACAGTAGAGTTATCTGAAGGTATAAGGTTAAAACCCTGTGATAAGTATTTGCGTTGTAATGTCTGTTGTGAAGATAAGAGTAAAATATTGCCTGCAAATAGGCTAAATGGTTTTAAAACTAAAGAACCTTTAGAAGTTGTATTTGCAGACATTATAGGTCCAAAGAAACCCAGTATGGGGGGTGCTCGATATATACTGAGCATTATGGACCATTACTCTCGATATGGGTTTTGCTACTTAATGAAAAGCAAAACTGAAACATATCAACATTTCTTCAACTGGTTACAGTTTGCTGAAAGAAAAACCAAACGGCAAATTATAACCCTGGTGACAGATAATGGCACGGAATTTGTTAATAGCAAATTCCAGAATAGATTAAAGGCAGCTGGTATAGAGCATAAGAAATCTGCACCATACAGACCACAACACAACGCATTTATAGAGAGAAGAGGCCAAACACTACAGGCAATGGTTAGAACAATGTTAACTGATTCTGGATTACCTGATACTTTGTGGGGGGAGGCTACAATGTGTGCTAATAATTTATTGAACAACGTGGTTAACTCAACTACTGGTGAAATTCCATTCACCATGTGGCATGGCAGGAAGCCTGATCTGAGTTACCTGCACACATTTGGTGCACCAGCATGGGTGCATATCCCTACACAACTCAGGCGTAAAGGGCAACATAGAGCTAAACAGTTTTTCTTCGTTGGTTACCAAGCTAACCATAGGGCATATAGATTTTGGGAGAAAGGCACATCTAAGGTGTTATGTAGTGCCAATGCCCAATTTCTAGAGCATGTAGGATGGGATAAGTTAGAGCAGGATAGCAATAACGAGGTGATTATTGAATCATATAGAAATCCCATTAAGTATCCCTGTAACTTTAAAAATAACGTAAAGCAAGAAGTACAGGAAGAAGTACAGCCCCTAGAGGAAGAAATAGCTGAAGATGAGGAACAGGTAGTAACTCAAAGAAGCCCAGTAATACCCAGAAGGACTACACGTATTTCTAGACCGCCTGAAAGATACCAGGCTAATACAGTGTGCCAGGAAAATAGAATCCCAAATACTGTGGATGAGATAAGAAGATATCCTTCTAAAGAGAAAGAAAATTGGTATGCAGCTATCAATAAAGAATTGAAATCTTTGAAGGATATGAAGGTGTATGAAAACGTGAGATTACCTAGTAATGAAAAACCCATTGGCTGCAAGTGGATTTTTAAAATAAAAACAGATAAGGATGGAAACACAATCCATAAGGCAAGGTTAGTAGCCCAAGGCTTTAGACAAAGTGCAAAAGACTATGATGAAGTATTTGCACCTAGTCTGAAAGCAGCAACGTTAAGGGCAGCCTTAGTGTGGGCAGCAAGCAAGAAGTATATAGTTAACCATTTAGATGTGGAAACTGCTTACTTGCATGCTCCACTAAGACATACTGTATATATGAAAAAGCCTAGTGGATTGAAAGATGATAATAATAATGATTGTTGGTTGTTAAAGAAGAGCCTTTATGGTCTTAAACAATCGGGCTATGAATGGAACCAGTATATTGTAAAGGAACTGAACAATATAGGGTTTAAAGCTGGTTTAGCCGACCCATGTCTATTTAAGAGAGAAAAGAATGGGAAGATATCATTATTATTGTTGTTTACTGATGATATTGCTCTGATAACTAAGACTAATGATGAAGCAAATGAAATAATATCATCATTAGCCAAGAAAGTAAAAATCAAGCAATTAGGTGAGATAAAGAGATATCTAGGTTTGAATATATTGAAAACACAGAAAGGGTTTAAGATATCTCAGGAAGATAAGATAACTAAATTGCTATTAGATTATAAAATGGAACTTTGTAAGCCTGTAAAGACTCCTATGAGTCAGGATATTTGCAAAATGGATACTCAAAGTCCCAAGTGTGATAAGGAACTGTATCAATCTTTGATTGGTAGCTTATCATATATTAGCAATTGGTCAAGGCCAGATATTGTTTTTAGTATTAATCAGCTGGCACGACATAACAATGACCCGCTTCAATGTCACTGGATAGCATTGAAAAGAATCTTAAGATATCTTAAAGGAACATTACACCATGCACTGTATTTAGAACCAGAAGGTGATCTCATATTGAGTGCTTATGCAGATGCTAGTTTTGCATCAGAAAGAGACACAAGAAAGTCGACTTCAGGAACAGCCATAATGCTGGGTAAGACATTAATTGGTTGGAAGTCAATTAGACAACAGCATATAAGTTTGTCTACTATGGAGGCAGAATTCTCCTGTTTATCACTATTATGTACTGAGTTGATTATGTATATACAAATGTTGAAAGATATGGGTATAACTGTACATTACCCTATAGTTGTACATGAAGATAATCAGGCAGCAATTCAAATGGCCACAAGTATTGCAGTTAAAACTAGGAGCAAGCATACAGATTTGAGATATCTGAATGTAAGACAATCTGTAAATAGTAAAATAATACAGCTAGAGTACTGTATGTCGGAGGACAATATAGCTGATAATTTTACTAAAGCCCAAGGTGCCACCAAGCACCTAGAGAGTTGTGAAAAATATGGGTTCAGATTGTGAAGGCATTATATATTTATGTCACCCAAAAGGGGAGTATGTTGGGTATATGGATACACCAACTGGTTTGGGTGAATGAATATATAAAACCTAGGTTTAAGTGTTTGCAACTTTAAGCTCAAAACTGCAATGTCATCGCATAATTATGGGTGCGGTTGCAGGCTGCAATAAGAGGCAGTGAGAGAGACGTAACACTTCCTGGTTTCTGATCCTGGTCTCGAGTTCCTGGTGTTACTGGTCTCTGGTCTGTCTGCTGTCTGTCTGCCTACTGTTTCCTCCTGTATGAGATGTCTACTGTGCAAGATACTTCTCTCAACTGAACACAAGGACTGTTTGCTTGGTGAGCTGTGGATTCAGCATTGTCTTTGAGAGAAAGGTATCAGTTTCTTTTTATTTTTCTTATAAGAAGCTATCTCATATATTCAAAACTATGTTTATTCTTATACCTGTATCTTTTAAGTGATTGACAAATCAAATAAATACTAAATACTAAAATACTAGCTCTTTGTTTTCTACTTGGCCCAGCTCAGTCATGATTCATCTATCATTTCTTATAATAGTAAGTGAGAAAGACCCTTGAAGACCTGGCCCAGAGATGCTACATTGGGAAAGGTCAGATAAGAAGCAGCATAACCTGCAGCTGGATAGTGAGTAGGGCAAGAGAGTCAGAAGATATGCTTCCTAGTTTCTTGGCCTGTAAAGGAGATGAGAGGAGAACGTAGCTTTACAATAAAATAGAATTAGCTCATCTTCCACAAATTCTTTACCTTTACAAGAAGCTCTGGGATGGCATGGGCAGAGGATTGAAAATCTTACAAAATGACTTTTGTAAGATTTACTTCTACTCATTGTATCATCAGGGCTAAACACTATGACATTTTATCAGTGTGATGTGAAGGAGCCCATGCAGATAAAAAGGGAGAAATCCATCATAATATTTCTTCCTATCCAAATAGGAATGTCAATGATTTTAATGCTTCTGGAAAGAGGAGGTAAAATGAAATTGTCTTTTTCAATATGTTTTAAAAAACTTTTTCAATATGATACAATATCAACTGTTTATTGATTTAATTAGTTATTTTTATTTGGGATCTGAACTGATTCTGGGGAAACATATTAGGGTGCACATGGCTTCTATTGCAGATACCTGGCCCCCAACATATTTACTTATTCAGCCTCTCATTAATTGTAAATTTATAAATTAATTTATATATCTTCCATTTATTTCACCATAAACATTGACCAGTAATCACTGACTGACCGCGTTGCGAATCATTTCTAAAGTATTTAAATATCTCTTTCAATGTTCTGATTCAAATAATAAATAAATGGATCATAGATAAAGCATTGTTCCATTGCAATAGTACTTTTTATGAAGAACATTTAGATTTAAGGTGGAGGTTGCACATCTTGAACATAGTTTATAAATAGCTTGAAATTCCTTTTTAGCCATTTCAGCCTGATAAATCATGGGTGCAGAGGTGAACATAATAAATACTTTTAAGAGTTCTATATTGTTATATCTATAAATAAGTTCCTTCTGGGAGGTAAGGATGAGGTAGGAAAAATTGAAAACAACAAAAGCAGATTCTGAAGGGTTGACCTTAAGGTTGGCTCTCTGAACTCTTTCTGGTGTGCTAGTAATAGCCTCACGAACAGAAGCTCCCTTGTTTTCTTCAGTGTCACAAGATAAGGTATTTGTTCAAAGTAGAACTGAATACAAAATGGGCAAAACTTCCACATGTATACCTTTGTATGTTCAATGGAGTCCTATTGAGCTTTCTATCTTGGCCTGGATAAAGACAGCCCTGCTGAGTATCTTGAAAGATCACAATGCTGTTTTAAATGTCACCTTTATTTTAATTTTCCCAAGTTTGTATCATGTTCTCAGATTCTAAGAGCAGATGTTAGTATTGCTCTTCTGTGGAATGAGGACAAATAATGGCAGTTTCTAGCTACTAAAGCAATTTTGTTTATCTAATTAAAAAAAGAGAGCCAAAGTAACAAATTAAAATGATGGCTCCATTTTGGAAGGAGCAGACAGAAAAATATGTGAGGAAAGAAATCTCAAATAAAATTAAGTTTAACCAGGCATCATGCCATGAATTGGTTTATAGGTCCCAACCAACTCTTTGAAAAGCACCCAAAAGCTTATTGGAAACTAAGCAATTTCCATAGGAGATGTGTTACATAAGCATCCTTATGTGTGCCCATAACTGCTTGGGCCATTGCATCTGGAATAATTGTAGCTTATGAATGTTCTGGAGTGGCAGTCCAATGTGAAACACATTGCATTAGTCCATAGGCAAGAAGATAAATTGCACAGAGAGTCCTGGTCAGATTATACTGGATGAAAAGGTTCATTGAATGCACCCAGTGGTGGGATTCTACCAGTTCTCACTAGTTCTAGTGAACCAGTAGTTCCGGTGAGCAGTTGGCCCCCACTTCCTGTCCTATATTTCCCTGTTTTTTAGCTCAACTGATACACGTGGCACAGTGAATTGCTGCATGTCAGCTGTTTTACTCACCAGCACTGACACTAAAGGTAAGTTTTTAAGCTTAAAATGGGTGGTTTTTTAAATGCTGCATGCATGTGCAAAGCGTGCACCAAATTGGTTGTTAAACCAGTTGCATCCCACCACTTGATGCACCCTAGGAATCTGGACAAAAGGCTCCCAGACCACAGCTGCTATTTGCTATTTGAGGAGGAGGTGCAAGTCCAAGAGTCCCCAAATTGCTGATTAGTTCTGCCCAAAGTAGCCTTACCCTTGCTTTTACATACTCGGAAGCAGAGATAGAAAATGCATGGCATTGAGAGAAGTGGAATACATAACCATTGGGTCTAATTAGGAACATCTCAATTCTTCCCTATTCAAATTCCTTGTCATCCTTTAGGCACTGGGATAAGACCTCAAGAACTTCACTTTGTCAGACTGGGGGTAAGATGTGCAACTGGATAACACCATCATATTGATGTTGCCTTTTGTCAGTGAATAACTGTAATGGTTCAATGTTGATATTAAATAAGAGGGTGTAAATGTTCAGCTTTCTAGCTCTCAAATATCAGAAATTCAGCTTCAGCTTCTTTTTCCCATGAATACTAAGTGTAGTTAACTTGAGAAAAGGGAATCATCTCAGCATCTTGCTTCTTACTCCTAATCCCTGCAATTCATTCAGAAAGCTATCATAATTGAGGATGTGAAAGGGTGCTCAACATTCAAGGAGAACCAGGAAAGTTACACAGACAACTCCTGTCTTCTCAAAGATCAAACACAACCATTTCAATACTATAATTAACAAACACAACCATTTCAGTTACTATAATTTAGACTGAAACCTGATTCATATTTATGTGAACCACAGGAAAGAGTTATGGCAACTTTGGGGTTAATTGTAATTAAAATGCTAATGATATTCAGTGATATGTCTTCCTTGTAAGTTCAGGGCTGGAGTTCAGGGCCCACAAAGGCTCTCTAAATTATAGGCTTTGGTATGGAAGAAAAAAAAATGAAACTAAATATAGACAAGATAGAGTCATTGCTGATGCTCTGGTAACTTCAAATTTGTAATGAACTCTTATAATGAATTCTTAGTGAGACGATGCTTGTAGATAGTCCAGAAATTGCAGGTGGGCAGACATTGAGTGATACCCCTTCGAATTCCTTGAATCATTCTTGTATTGAAGCAGTTACCTTGTTTTTAAATGCTAGGCATGTGCCAAGCCAAATGTTCCATAAACATAACATTCCAAATAATCTGTGAGCATTCATTCCTTTCTAAACTATATTGATCTGGTTATTCTGCAAGTGATCCAGTTATTTTCCTGAAGTTATTCCTTTGAATGGTAAACAGATTTTGGTGCTGTAACATTCAGAAGGAAATATAGTTCCACTATTGACAAAACAGCTGGATTATTATGGTCTGAAGGAGGAACAAAGTATTTCAGAATTGGAAATTTCTATTACTGGAATATTATGTTTTGCACATACTTACACATTTTCTTCCAGGACCAACTCAAGGCACAAATTAGTCACAAGATATTGTAATATTCCCCATTTGCTTATACTCCATCCAATACCATCTAGAAATCATAGAAATTGAATTAAATAGCTCATACTATCTGGGCAATGTACAAATCAATTTAAATATATTTAAAACATAAAAAACAAAAGAACTATATAAACCATAATGAACAGGGATATTAATAATAAAATATATAGCATAAAAGTAACCATAAAGAAATATCAATAAGCACTAACATCTTTTATATATATAGGACAACAATTTTTAAAAAAGTTTTGCTTCCTGAAAAACCTTTGATGCTATGATAGACCCTTTCAAACTGAACACATAATTTCAGAATGATTGTGTCCTGTAGGAATCCTGACAAATATTAAATTAACTTTTAATGACTATAATGTATTTAATTGAATAACCTTTCTTACATGATGCATGAGTTCAATAGGACTAAAAGCATTTTGCTGCTGGTTT
Organism: Pseudonaja textilis; assembly: GCF_900518735.1. Next base: position 1,957,291 of record NW_020769319.1, on the reverse strand, counting down.
TCATTTGTTCTCACTGTTTGATGCATCTCGCTGCAGTTTCCAAGAATAGTTAGCCTGCTGATGGATTCCAGTTGCCCTGGTATCATTTTTTCACCATAACAATGTTCCAGTGAAACCTTTCACTATGTTTGTCACTATGATTTTCGAGAAAGAAGTCCAAGTGCAAGTGCAGACAATGAAACTTCAGTGACATGTTGCACTTGATGGTCTTGTACGCTGTATGAAATTTGTGAACCAGCTGAATGTAGTTTATGGCTCTCAAGTTGCCAAGAAAATTCTAAACATCCTTGAATGCTTTCCAGGTGATTTTCTCTGGGCCCACTAACACAGGGGTCCGAAACCACCGGGCCGCAGACCGGTACAAATCCGTGGAACATTTTCTACCAGGCTGCCGGTTTGCTGGGTGCTGCCATCTTGTTTGACGAGAACGTGCTTCTGGGTGAGCTTTTCCTATTGGAAAGCGGCGTTTGGGTCCTGAAGGAATCCTCGTGCCTTAGTTTCATTGAAGGGGGGGGGGTTCGAATGAAACTAAGGTGCAAGGATTCTTTCAGCACCCAAGGCAAGGCGAGCAGAGTGACCGTCCCGAAGCCATCCCGAAGCGAAGCCCATCGACAAAGGTACAAAGGAGGAATTGAAGGTGGCGGGGAGAAGCGGGGGATGGCTGGCTGGCCGGTCACTTGGCTCGTCTTGCCTTGTCATGCGTGCTGATGCCGGTACCGGGCTGCGGATCATTTTGTGATGCCGGTACTGGGCCGTGGCACAAAAAAGGTTGGGGGCCACTGCACTAACAGATCTTTGAATGGCTTGTCATAGATGAGCATCTGATCTGTGGACCAACAAATGTGTCTTTCTTAATGTCTTTCTTCCATTTCTGAATTACAGAAGTCATAAAAGGTTAAAAGAAAAGCAAAAGCAGATATCTGCCTGCATTTAGAATTTGTTGCCTTTGAAGTTTCCTCATTAACAATTCACTGAAAATATGTTTTGCTTTGCACCAGCTTCAGTTATTTCTGCTATTTCACCAGTGCAGAAGTTGCAGGATCTGCTCTCAGCACTGGTAGCCAGAAATTCATGTACATACTTCTTATAGGAATCTTGGCAAAACATTGAAGTATGGTTCTTGTTCCGGACTAGCAGGCTCGAAAGCCTGCAACTCTGATTGGCCCACGAATAGCGGACGTGATTGGTCACCGCAGACTGATGCGATTGGCTAGTAAACGGGCTGCCGCGATTGGCCCTGCCAAGAGCGGCAAACTCAAATCGCTTTCATTGGCTGCCTAGCCGCATATAAGGGGCTGCTGCAGCCGGGATAGTTTGCTCAGATCTGAAGTCACTAATAAAGAGCTGTTGTTGTTATCTGAGTCTTGCCTCCGTTTCTGAACCATCCTCCCAGATCTAACACTGGTGACGAGGATGGGATGCAGAGGCAACGAAGTCTACGAGAACTGAGCTAGCTGAAGGAGCACATGGCTGACAGAGCGCAACGACGGCAACATGGCCAGCAGCACTATACCACCCTCCCCATTCGATCCTGCTAGCGAGGACTGGGACTCATATATGGACAGATTTCAAATGTTCCTAGGGTCCAACAACCTCAAAGATGCCACGCCCAGCAAGAAACGAGCTGTTTTTCTAACCCATTGTGGACCAGCCATTTTTAAGATGGCTAAAGCCTTAGCGAAACCAGCTGAAGTTAAAACTATGGATTGGGACACCCTTGCTCCCATCCTGCGCAACCATTACACCCCAGCAGTACCAACTCTCATTCGCAGATACGAGTTCTATCAGAGGGACCAGCGTGAAGGTGAGAGCGTTGGAGATTTCGTGGCAGACCTGAGGAACCTGGGTGGTTTATGTGGCTTCGCCAATCTTGAAGAAGCCATGAGAGACCGAATCGTCCTTGGCCTTAGAGATCCAACTGTCCAGAGCAAGATCATGGCCAAGGGAGACATCTCACTTGCAGATTCCATAGCAGACGCCACCGCAGCTGAAGCCACTCGTAAATCAGCAGCATGAATGCGCCAAACCAGCGAAACCAACCGCCAACCCACCAATGATGCTGGGAAACCTTCAGACAAGTACACATCAACCACCCATCACGAAGACGTCGAGTCATCCTCAGACAGCGAGGAGGAAGAAGTCCACAGACTCTGGTCAGAACGTGAGCAACGAGACCAGCGGGGTCGTAAAGCCAACTACCAATGCGCCGGATGTGGGGGAAACCATCCTCGATCCGAATGCAGATTCTTAGATGCCATATGCCATTTTTGCAAAAAATGAGGGCATATTGCGAAAGTATGCAGAAACAAAAGAAATTCCAGCCCCAGACGGAGAGGGAGCAGCCCAAAAAGGAATGATGGCAACTCCACCACACAGAGGAACCGCCCTAGCAACCAGTGGAACCTGTACAGCAGACCCCAAAGGTTTAACGGCACACCCAGACGAGAAGAGGCTCATCAAACCATCACCATCGGCCACGCTTCATCGCTTGACGCTAAAAAAATCAGTGTAAAGGTCACCATTGAAAATAAACCGTGCATCATGGAAGTCGACTCTGGGTCCTCACTATCCATGGTATCCTGGAAAATGCTCAAGCAACTGATTCCCAACATCCGACGCCAAGACCTCAGCAGTCAGAGACTCATACTGAAAGATTATCAAGGCAACCGGATTCCAGTCGCAGGTACCCGCCATTTCCAGGTGTCTTTCAAGAGACATAATGCAATTCTACCACTCACCATCGTAGACAGAGACCGGCCAAGTCTATTGGGCCTTCAGTGGTTCGCGCCATCAGGAATCGGAATGGCTGGCATCCATCATACTGAAGACAATGACTAGGAGGCAGCCCTCGTCCACGATTTCCGAGAAGTGTTCAGCGAACACTTAGGCAAGTACAAGGGGTCCCCTATTTCATTTAATCTTCGCCCCGACATTGCACCCATTCGCCTAAAGCCACACCGAGTTCCCTTTGCTCTCAAACCCCAAAATTGATGAGCAACTGGACAAATTAATTGCACAAGGTGTGTTAGAGCCCATTGACCACGCCCGATGGGAGACACCAATTGTCACCCCCATAAAGCCTGATGGGTCCTTGAGAATCTGTGGTGACTACAAGGCCACCCTCAATCATGCGCTACAGCAGAGCGCCTATCCAGTACCAGTCGTTCAGCATCTTCTGCATTCACTTGGGGGTGGCAGAATATTCGCAAAATTAGATCTGGCCCAAGCGTATCAACAGCTGCCAGTTGATTCCGAGACTGCAGAAGCCCAAACTATAGTCACACATCGTGGTGCATTCAAATGCAACAGGCTCCAGTTTGGAGTAAGCGTAGCCCCAGGCATCTTTCAAAGCCTGATGGAGAGACTATTACAAGGCATAAAAGGGGTCGTGCCCTATTCTGATGACGTACTAATAGCAGCCCCAACAAGAAGTCAATTAGAGAAATGCCTCAGAACAGTCCTACAAAGGTTCAAAGATGCTGGCCTCAAGGTTAAGAAGGAAAAGTGCCAGCTATGCACAGAAAGGGTGGAGTTTCTTGGCTACCTTCTTGACAAACAAGGAATCCACCCTACAGAAAAGAAATTGGCAGCTATCAAAAATGCCCCAAGACCTAAAAACAAAACTGACCTCCAAGCCTTCCTGGGACTTATTAACTTTTATAACATTTTCCTACCCCAGAAGGCGACTGTTGCAGAGCCCCTTCATAGACTACTAGATAAAAGGGCCTCCTGGATTTGGGGACGTCGGGAGGAACATGCCTTCCAGCAAGTAAAAGACTTCCTTACCTCTGATGCAGTGCTAATTCAATACAACGAGACACTCCCCTTGACTGTTACTTGTGATGCCTCGCCATTTGGGGTGGGGGCCATCCTGAGCCACGTTCTACCAAATGGCTCAGAGGCACCAATTACATTTTTTTCAAGAACTCTGTCAAAAACAGAAAGAAACTATAGCCACTTAGATAAGGAAGCCCTTGCTATTGTCTCTGCGATTAAAAGGTTTCATGAATATGTATATGGGAGACCATTTTCTATTATAATGGATCATAAGCCATTACTTGGCATTCTGGCAGGCGACAAACCTACCCCACACATTCTCTCCCCCAGAATGACGCGATGGTAGGAATTCCTAGCTGCCTACGACTATCAACTAAAATATCACCCGGGGAAATCTATTCCTCACGCTGATGCCTTGAGCTGCTTACCACTACCCGAGCCACAGGAAGACCCAGCTCCCACGCTCCCAATACTACAAATTGAGACAATTCCCTCACCTCCACTAACGGCCCAGGACATCGCCTTTGAAACCAAAAGAGACTCTTGTTTGGCACGAGTTCTTGCCTGGGTGGAGAGGGGATGGCCAGAATACGAGCCCAAGGAAACCTTTAAGCCATTCAAAAACAGACAGACAGAGCTTTTCTCACAAAGAGGGCGCGTTTTATCATATTTGTCATATCAACTATGCTACACGATGGACACCCGGGCATCGTGCGTACGAAAGCGCTGGCAAGAAGTTACACCTGGTGGCCAGGTATGGACAAACAAATTGAAACCTGGGTCGCCTCTTGTAACAGATGCCAGGAAAACCACTCAGCCCCACCAAAAGCTCCACCAGCAGAATGGGAAACACCCAGGGGTCCCTGGTCATGCATTCATATTGACTTTGCAGGACCTACTAGAGGCCACACTTTTCTAATAACTGTAGATGCGTATTCTAACTGGCTTGAGGTCAATAAAATGAAAACAACCACTACTGAGGCAGTCATCAAGAAATTGAACAGACTCTTTGCCACACACGGCCAACCTGATGTCCTGGTTTCTGACAATGGGCCCCAATTTACTGCCTTAGCCTTTGAACAATACCTAGCTGAACGGGGCATCCGACACGCACTCACATCGCCGGCTCATCCAGCAGCGAATGGTAGGGCTGAACGAATGGTTCAGTTTACAAAGAAAACCCTGCAGAAAATGGAACAAGGTAACATCCACGACAAAGTCACTAGAATGCTGCTCCTGCAACACATCACACCAAACAGCATGACCAACAAGAGCCCAGCTGAACTCCTGATGGCCAGGAAACTCAGATTGCCTCTAGACCGCTTGCACCCTGCCTACACCCCGGAAAAGCCCCTGGGTTCCAGCAGCAAGCATTGCGCCTTTAAGGTAGGAGACCTTGTATTTGCAAAAAAAATTTCTGGGGATCCCCTCTGGATTCCTGCTCAAGTAACTCAAGTCACGGCTCCCCGCTCCTACCATCTACTCACCACTGATGGCAGAGCGTGGAAACGCCATATTGACCAGCTACGCTCCAGACTGACCACAACTTCTATCCCTGACCCCAGTCTTGACACCGGGGGGGGGGGAGGGGAAGCTGCGAGCCTGGAAATAGAACCAACACCTGTTTATTCTGAACTAACACTGAGATCACCACACCATAGCTTGCAATACTCACCAGCTGTAGTTGAACCTGGGCAGATGAACACTTCACCAAGAAGCAGCAGCCAAGCAAATTCAGCGAGCCTGGGGAGCCACAGCAGTAGCAATGAAGCTGAGGACTCTATCACCCCGGGGGCATCAGAAGAGAGTCCTAACCATGGCACCGGTTCACCGTTCCTGCTAGATCCAGCAAACAGTCCATCTGAACCCGAATTTGAACATGGACAATTGGAATTGCGTAAGTCAGGTAGACAGGTGCGAAGACCTGCCTACCTGTGAGACTATATTACTCCACCTCTTAAACAGAACCGAAAGGGGAGGGGTGTTCCGGACTAGCAGGCTCGAAAGTCTGCAACTCTGATTGGCCCGTGAATAGCAGATCGTGATTGGTCGCCGCAGACTGATGCGATTGGCTAGTAAACGGGCTGCCGTGATTGGCCCTGCCAAGAGTGGCAAACTCAAATCGCTTTCATTGGCTGCCTAGCCGCAGCCAGCCCTATATAAGGGGCTGCTGCAGCCGGGATAGTTTGCTCAGATCTGAAGTCACTAATAAAGAGCTGTTGTTATCTGAGTCTTGCCTCTGTTTCTGAACCATCCTCCCAGATCTAACAGTTCTTATATAAATCAAATTGAAAAAAAAATCCAGTAAAGCAACTTTATAAATTTTCTAGAGGGCATTAAGATTCATGTAGTAAAGCAAAGAGCTCTTTGGGAATAATGAAACAAATTAAAATCAGTCCAAATGCAATGACAGATGCTGTCCAGAAGCAAAGTAACAAATATTTTAAATTGAGATTCAGCTAGCAAATATGCAAACTATAATTTGTGGAGAAAATTGAAAGATAGCTGGAAGCACCTACAGAAACATTTGCTTGGAAAAATTGAATTATGTCAGTTTGATAAACATGCTTCAGCCCAGTAGTTTTAAATTTGTAAATAAACTTTAAAATTTTTGAAGTAGATTTCATAGAAATTTCTTTAAAACTCAAATAAACCCCTCTCCCCAAAAACATGCAATGTCTTGAAAGCCATAGAATGAATAGAAGATGGATATTAATGACAAATTTCCTCTTCCAACATTAGAGTCCTCAAATCTAAGAATGTCTTGCTCTACAAACAGTATCTCAGGCAACATAAGACTGCATAGTTTAAGATCTATCCCTCAGTGCTTATGTTCACTGGTAAGATAACTTTTTTTTTTCTTTCTTTCTTTCTTTCTTTCTTTCTTTCTTTCTTTCTTTCTTTCTTTCTTTCCTTCCTTCCTTCCTTCCTTCCTTCCTTCCTTTCTTTCTTTCTTTCTTTCTTACAAGTTTTATTCAGTTTTCCACATTTTAACATCTCTTTTTAGAGAACAGCATGATTACAGGTTTCACAAATACATACAAATATAACCATAATTACATATTAAATTTTTATATTCAATTTCTTATCTTAACGATTTTGTACATTTTCTATTTTACTATATTATTCCAAATGCTTATCTCATTATTTAATTCACATATATTAACTTCATAATTATTATACTTCAGTACTTTTAACTGTCACATTTGTACCATCCTCTTAAGTTCTAATAACACTTCTTCTATAAATTGGTTTCCCCCCTAAAATATCAGTTTAAGTGCGCCACCTCTAAGTTACATATTCATTAATTATCTCCCCTTTAAAATCCCATTAAATGTTTAACATTTTATTACCCAAAACATTAAAATTAATAATCCCCTTTAAGACTACATAACATATAGAAATCAGATTCTGCATGGTTCCCCCTTTTTAATTTCATAAAGTTTATCTACAATTTCAGAAAGAACAGAGACATATAAATCTACTCATTTAATCCTGAACCCTGATGTTAATTTCATTTCAGCTCTTCTCCTATATCATTCCATTTATCTCAGTATATTTCAATATATTTAATTAACATATTTTATTATGTATTACAATTATCTCTATACATAAAGGAAAAGAGCACTGACAAAAAATAACAATTCTATTTCCCATCTTGTCCATCTATATGTCCCCATTTCACAACTACAAATTTATTTATATTACTCCCCAGCACCTTGCAGAATCCCCTCTCCAAGTATCATTCAGCCATTATCTCTATGTCTAATTAAATAATTTTTCCCCATTTTTTTAGAATTCCCTTATTTCATGTTTCTCAAATCCTGTTTCTTTTCCCTTCCTTTCCCTAATATTTTCTCTTTTATTCTTTCAATCCAGTTTTTAACCCCCTCTTTATTTATAACTTCCTTCTTCCCTTCGAATTTCTGCTGACTCTTTTTCCCTTTTTTAGTTTTCTGAATATTTCCCTCTTTATTCAATTTCCCAAATGGTAACTTTTTTTCAAGGCAAAATTGTTTTTTCCTCTGTCCATTCTTGCATGCATACAAGAAAATGTAATTGACACAGGTTTAGACACTTCGAAGAGTACAGTAGTACATAATCAGAAGGGGCTTCAGAAAGATAACTCTGGCATGTTTTTGTATTGCTAGGCAGTAATGCTATTCAAGTGAGTTATAGAATTCAGTGAAGAAAGCTCACAGGTAGGTATAATACTTACAACTTATTCTAAAATGGGCTAAAATGTGTTTTCACTACAAAGATGTGCTTTGGAGGCTAGATGCTCAAGTATTTCTGTGCATATTTTCTATTATTTCCTCCCCAAAGTGCTGAATTTACTTGTGTGATAAACATAAAGATATCCTTAGTGTTATTATTTGAGACTATGTCTTTAGAATTTTTGAACAATGACATGTTAAAATAAGTTGCACAAGGGAGTATGCTTTTAGCTCCAAATAGTATGTTTTCCTGTTGACAGTATGTCTAAGAGGGCTTCTTAAACCTCGACAGATTGTAAATGTGTGACAAATGAAAATGATTTATGACTGTAGTTGTGAGAATAGTTGCCTTCATAAAATTGCAAATTGGACCTCTGCTGCAGCTGACTGAATACTAGATTCTTTTAAACATAATCTTACCATACCTATGTTGAAACTAAGGCTGTAATATTTTCACAGTCATCTGATAAAACAATAACCATACCAAGAAGAAACCTCGATATTAGTTCCATCAGGCTAAAATAATTTTAGACTTGATTTTCCCCCCTCAGAAAGTACCTATTCTGTACAAACATACCATATGGTTAACAATTTATGACCCAGAGCAGCTATTGAAAAATAAGTTCATGTTTTATTAGAGATAATAAAATCCCTTCACTGGTTCTAAGCCTGCTTCTATACTACTAGTTATTAATATATCATTAAAGAAAAGAATAAACAATGAAAAAAACCACTCCTAATTATTCCCAAGATTATAATTATATTTACCAACATAATGTAAGAAAGTTTTGTTGATTCAAAAATGTATTTATTTTTAATGAAAAAATGCATGGAGAATGATGGATATATATTTTACAAAAACTATAGGGGAAGGGAAGGAAACAGCTCTTTCATTCTGGTCTGTGGCTGAGGGTGGTGATTCTGTGATTTTATTTGTATAGGTTGTAAGGCTCGATTTCAGGGTTGTGTTTCACCTTGGGGGACTGGGGTGAGAGTGGCCAGGGTGGGCACAACAAGCTCCATTTTCTCTGGCAGAGGATTGCAGGAGGCCATTGCAGCCAAAAACAGAGCCCTCTTGAGCTCCATTTTTGCTGGCAGAGGCACTGCAGGATGGTGCTTCGCTGTTTCCAAATTGGCACCGCGGGTCAGATCCCATGGACCAGATCAAGCCTTCAGGCCTTGAGTTTGACACCCCTGGTATAAGGTGGATTTATCAAGTTCCTGCAATGGGGTTCCTATCTTTGCTTTTTCTTTAATGTATATTTCCACATACAGGAGTTAATCTATGGTGGCCAAAAAGAAATATATCATTCTGATAGCACATTTTCCATATAACAAATTTTATTAAAAAGCATGAGTTTATACTTTTTAAACTATATGCTCAGTTGCTAATGCAAAGGATACTGTTTTTGAGTGGTCATGCATGAATTAATTCTCTTTATGAAATGAATGGGGATGCAGTCTGTGGCAAAGGGATGCACTCCTTACATCCTTCAAACAGTGAGATAAATATTCCTTTCAACTATGCAGGTTTTTGTTTAGATCCAACTCATTTCAAGCTTTTCCTTGATTTAATTCACTTGCTGCTGTGTAGTCACTAGAAACTACCAAAATTCCTTTTATTTGTATTGAAAACTAATTTATGAACTGTATCATTCTCCCGTTGTTTGGAGGACTGAGATATATTACTTGTGTTTCAGTATTGTAGAGTGAGAAATATTGCACATGTCAAGCTTGATCAGTCATGCTACATTATGCCTGCCTTAACTGTCATAGCAGTAATGTCACAAGTTATCATGTTGCTACAGTAATTTACAGTAGGTCAGAGCTTTGTATGGTTTGATTAGCTGCTCGCTGTGAAGTTGGTAGCCACCTCCTCTGGCTTTAACCTGAACCAGAGTTTTTCTGAAGACAAAGTGATCTTGATGTGAATTACCTTCCACTCTGAAAGTCATTTGCTTAGAAAAGTGAATTGGATACTTTTCTGAACAGGAAATGTATGCAGATACATAATCTTAATTCCTATTTAAAACCTTCTTGCCATTTTTTGAACTATTACCATCTGGCAGATGGTACAGAATAATAAAAACAAGGACAAATAGGCTGAAAAACAGCTTCTATCCCAGGGCAGTAGCTCTTTTGAATTCTGCTGTATGGTGCAGTATTGGTGCGGTGTCGGGGGTTTTCGGCTCAACGTGTGGAGAATGAAGGATGTGTGTTTGTGTTTATTTTCATGGTCATGGTCATGATGTGCACTGAAGATGGTGTTTGATTTCATTGTACTAGGTGCAATGACAATAAAGTAAACTAAACTAAGGAGGAGGAGGAAGATTTTTATTTACTTTGTTAATGGAGTTGAAATAAGAAAACGATAATAGAAACTGATTATGAAGTAACATTTCTAATATTAAGAATTTTAAAAAATGATGTATTAATAATGCTTTTAAATAATTTGACCAATGCTGTTGATATATTTATAAATTAAATGGTGTAGTTGCAACTTTCTTTCAGAAAACATTCTACCACTGACAAATGGCACAATAGGATCAGATTAAACTTGTTTTGTAAGTTACCTTACAAAAGGTAACAGTTTTTTTCACCAGGCCAGGCATGCAGAATGAGATCGTATTAGCTACAGATTTTTTTAAAAATTTAGCTGTACTATTTTTCTATTTCTGAAAGTTAGACAAATTAGCCATAATAATTTCAAATTAACAGTGAAGTCAGTTGAATATTTCAGAAATGGCACTTAGGAAAAAAGTTTCATTGTAAGCAAACAGAAAGAACTAATTTTTAAAGTATGGTATTGTGGCATTCACAGGATAAAAAAGGAAATCAGTCCTCCATAACATTTTCCCACTTCTGATATAAGGAATGCTGTAATATCTAATAGAGATCCTGAAAAGTAGGGTCAATAACAACATTTTGCTACTTTACATCAGTATAAGACTTTCATATAGCTTCTAAGATGGGAAGAAAGTATACTTTCTATAATTATACTGCACATTACATGGAAAGTTAGAGCATAATGAAAAGATTCTGATATATGAGTCACTTCAGTATTTCTGAAAAGCAGATAAGTCACTTCAACTTATTTCTGAAAAGCAGAATATGAGGTCCTGCTAAATCTTGAAATGTTCCTTTGTATAGAGTTATCTGTTGAAATCAATGTACAATGATTCTATCTTTGGTGAAGGTGTTTAGTGCAGCAAGTAGATGAATAGATTTTCTCTATTATCAACATAAATAACCAGATAAATTATTGAGTAGTGTTGGCAAGGATTTTGTGCTCCTGTGTGGATTATTTTAAATTAAATTGCTGACTGTTTATAATCAAGGAAACATCTATAATCTGCCCCTGTGATTGCTTTCCTTTCTCAGGCCGCTATGCCAATGCACCGAAAATAATAACTCTGGGTCCAAAGAAAAAGCTAGAAAATGAACTTACTGGAATGGTGGGACTAAACCAGTTCTGAATGTTCTTTGTCCTCATAATCAGGGATCAATGAATAAGAGGGAGTGGGGAATCAGGTTGGCACGTGAGGAAAAACACACAGGAATGAGCAACTCTGGCAGCACTCGCGGCTTTCCTTCAAATGCAGAATAGTTTGTAGCTTATACCATGGCTCTGTTTTCTTATTCAGATGCATGAGATTCAAGCCATGTGAAAACTGCAGGTTCAGTTAGGGCTGCAACAGTTGTTTTAATAGGCCTCTGTGAGACTGCTGATATTTGCTTTTGATTCAGAGCTTTGGAGAGGCCTGCAGAAGAGTCTGTCAAGGGGTGCGCAGCAGAGCAAAGAAAAACAAAGTCATTTATTTCCACTTTTCAAAGCAAGAGAGCTTCATAAAACAGGTTCAGAACATGCTTTGCTTAAACATTCTTTGAAGAGAAGTTTTTCCTCAAAGATGTACATATCCCTACCTATTAATTCTAAATGTGAATCAACTAAGTTCATTAATCCAAAACAGGCATGCGTAAGTAATATTAACATTGTTTTATACAATATGCCTAAAAACAAAGCATTTATTGTGGCATATAGGACAAAGAGGATTTTTCATAATATTTGCTTTGCCTTAAGAGTTAATGCTGAATTTTCTTATGTCTGTTTCCTATTGTGAACTATGCTAATTTTAATTGCCAACATCTAACATTCATGATAGTCCACTCTTCTATGAGACTGATTAGTTAGTGTACAAAGATTTCTCAAGAAAATTGTTTTTTTCTCACTGAGCTTCCCTAAAGCGACACCCTTTACAGCTCCTAATTTACATGGTAATAAGTTGCAGAGAAGAAAAAACATAAAGGCCATTCTATGCAGTCACAATTGCAAAAGCTAATTGAATAGACTCATTATACTGGCATTTAGGTCCTTAGCAGATATATTGTATGATTTTTGTATTTTACCCAACATTATAAGAAGCATCTCCCCAAACAAAACTACTAATAGTTTTCTCCAAGCAAGCTAGTAGAAGGTCTGCTTTGGTATGGAGAAAGGAATGCCTTGTGTCTTATTATTTTTGAGACCTAAAGGTTTCTTTAAATATATAATATGTTGCAACGGTGCATCCAGGTATGCTGTCTCTACATCTAAATGATTTACAATGTATTTCTCCTTAGCTGCCCATACTAATGCTGCCCTTAATGTAGTAGCCTTCAGACTAGGTGCAAACACCTCATCGTAGTCATTTGCTGTCTGACTAAATCCTTGTGCTACTAACCTGGCTTTATGGGTAACAGTCCCAGCTGATGTGTTTGGGGAGAAGGAGATGGATCAGTTGCCTCTGCATTGGGCGTATGACTGTCCAATTGACTTGTTGCCCGATGCAAAATTGCTGGTGGATCGGATATATTCCCTGTCGGAACCGGAGTTGGCTGCGTTGCAGGATTTTATTGACAAAAACCTCTGGAAAGGGTTTATCCGGCCTTCTACCTCCCCATTGGCTGCACCGGTGCTTTTTGTGAAAAAGAAATCAGGGGAGCTATGTTTGTGTTTGTGAAAAAGAAATCAGGGGAGCTACATTTGTGTTGCAATTACCGCAAGTTAAATGCAATCACAGTGAGGAATCGGTACCCGCTTGCCCTCATCCCTGAACTGATTGAGCGGCTTCGTCAAACTAAAATTTTTACGAAGTTGGACTTGCATGGGGCCTACAATCTGGTTTGCATTCGTGCAGGGGACGAGTGGAAAACAGCTTTCCAGACGAGATACGGGCATTTGGAGTATACTATGATGCCTTTTGGATTAACCCCAGCTGTGTTCATGCATTTCATGCATGATGTTTTCCATGATTTTAGCAATACTCAACAAGACAATTGGGTGGAAGTGCTGCCGGTGGTAGAATTTGCTTATAACAATGCTCAACTTGCATCCACCCATGTGTCCCTTTTCTTTGCTAACTATGGGTTTCATCCATGACTTTTCCCTTTAACCCCATCTGATTCCCCAGTTCCGGCAGTAAATACATTTTTGCAGGAGTTAAAAGCCATGCACCACATGGTCTGTGATCAACTAGAGAGAGCCAAGGAAGACTATAAATGGTTTGAAGACTGACATCATTGTGATGTTCCACCTTTAGTGGTTGGCGATCAGGTTTGGCTCTCTACTTGATATTTACCAATGACGTGACCATCGAAAAAGCTCGATTACTATTACTTGGGACCTTTTCCAGTTGTAGCGGTGATCAATCCTGTGGCTTATCGTCTCTCCCTGCCAGGCACCATGCATATCCATCCTGTTTTTCATCGTTCCCTGTTAGTCTGACAGTCTTGGCCGACAGTCTGCATCGATTGACTCCATCACTGCTGGCCCTGGTAGCTCCTCTGGGAGAGGAGAAATACAAAGTGGATAGCATCCAAGATTCGCACCAGTTACAGGGCCGATTTCAGTATTTGGCGGCATGGAAAGGTTATGGACCAGAGGACTGCACCTGGGTTGATGCCACTGATGTTCATGCTCCTTGTTTGGTCCAGGATTTTCATGCTCTGTTTCCTCAATGTCCTCATCTGCCTGGTCCCTGGGGAGGAGGCCCTGCCAGGGGGATAGTGTCATGCCCCTGGTGGAGACTGACTCTGAGGAAAAGGAGGAACAGCCAACGGGGAGTGGGAGTGTGGCTCCAGAGGTGGTGGAGGAGGCTGGGCAAGGGCATAGGCCAGCTGAGCAGTCAGAAGAGGATCTAGGTCCATCCCCTATCCATCCTGGGTCACGCAGGGAGGAGAGGAACAGGGAAAAGCAAGATCTACTCAAGAGGAGATTACCACGATCCTCCTCATGGCTTGCAGGTGGGAGCTAGGTATATAAGTTTGCACTGCACAGTTAGAATTTGCAGGAGTCAATTTTAGTGTTCACCTTGAAAGAGGTTTATCTGTGCTGGCATTCTTCCCATGGACTCTCCTCAATTATTTTCCTGGAGTTTATGATTAGCTATCTTGGCTTGCTTTGGAACTCTCATCAATGCAGTTCATTTTGGTTTTCTGTTTGCCTCATTAGTTACTTTTGTGACTTTAAACTGTGCCTAATAAAACAATGAAGTTAAGTTGAAGGCCTTACCAAACTTTAATATATGTTTTGGGTTTTGAGTTATTTTGAGAAACTACGGGTCATCACAGATAGATACTTATAAGAAAAATAAAAAACAATAGGCCAGGGATGGTAGGCACGATTGGTGTGCTTATGCACGTCCCCTACAGGCCTCTTAGGAAGGGGGTCAATAGTAGACAGTCTAAGGTTAAAGTTTTTGGGGTTTGTGGAAGAAACCACATAGTCAGGTAGAGTATTCCAAACATTGACCACTCTGTTGCTGAAGTCGTATTTTCTGCAGTCAAGTTTGGTGCGGTTCACGTTAAGTTTGTATCTTTTGTGTGCTCTTTTATTGTTGTGATTGAAGCTGAAGTATTCATTTGCAGGTAGGACATTGCAATGTATGATTTTATATACTATATTTAGATCGGATCGGAGGTGGTATAGTTCTAGATTTTCTAGGTCTAGAGTTTCAAGTCTAGTGGCATAAGATATTCTACAATGAATAGAGGAGCAGAGAAGTCTTTGTGTGAAATATTTCTGGATTATTCAATTGTGTTAATATCAGATACATGATATGGGTTCCAGGCTGATGAGCTGTATTCAAGTATAGGTCTAGCAAAAGTTTTGTATGCTCTAGTTAGTAGTGTGATATTACCAGAGAAGAAGCTACGTAGGTTTAGATTAACAACTCTTAATGCCTTTTTGGCTATATAGTTACAGTGGCTCTAGCACTTAGATCATTTGAAATTAGTACATCCAGTTTTGTTCACCACATAAAAAAAATGTTGAGACTGTAGAAAAAGTACAGAGAAGAGCAACCAGGATGATTAAGGGACTGAAGGCTAAAACATACAGTGAATAGTTTCAGGAACTGGGCTTGGCTAGTCTATTAAAGAGAAGGACCAGGGGAGACATGATAGCAGTCTTCCGATATTTGTGGGGCTGCGACAGAGAGGAGGGAGTCAAGCTATTTTCTAAAGCACCTGTAGGCCAGACAAGGAATAATGGATGGAAACTGAACAAGGAGAAATTTAACCTGGAAATAAGGAGAAACTTTCTGACAATGAGAACAATCAACCAATGGAACAGCTTGCCCTCGGAAGTTGTGGGAGCGCCATCACTTGAAACTTTCAAGAAGATAATTTGACTGCCATTTGTCAGAAATGGTCTGCCACTTGGGCAGGTTGGACTAGATGACTTACAAGGTCCCTTCCAACTCTGATTATCTGTTATCTGTAATTTATTTTCAGATAGAAAACTAACATTAGGTTTGAGAAAAAAACACTTTAAAATGAGTCATGCCGGATGGGCATTTTTAGAAACACTTTTTAATATGAAAACTGCCTACTTTGCACTACGTTACATGATGTGGTGGTATGTCAACTGGGGGAAGAGTGTCAAAACATCAAACTTGCAAAGTGGGAAGCCATATAGTTACAATGCTAACACTTATTTTTTACAGTAAGTGCTAAACTATAGCCTGACTTTATAGAAATTCAACATTAAAGATTGCATTATCTGGACTTCGTGTTTTCTATCCTGAAGACTCAGGTAAGCATTATGCACCCTGCAGCATAGCCAATGGGTTAAGTCAAGCCCCAAACTTAGCACACGAGTGAAGTCAAAGGAAATAAAACATACTAAAAGCCCAAACAAAGAAGAATCAAAAGCCCCCAGTTGGGGTTTAAAAGTTAATGCCAATTAGGAAAAAAATAGTACATTATTTATTATCTAAAATATTTTTAATATTAGTAAAATACTCACAGTTACCTAAGACAGGTAGTTCTCAACCACAAAATGAGCCCAAAATGTATGTTGCTAACTGAAAAATTTGTTAAGGGAGTTTTGCCCCATTTTACAACTTTTCTTGCCGACTTTTCTTGTTAAGTGAATCACAGCAGTTGTTATATTAGTAACCTGGTTGTTAAGTGAATCTGGCTTCCCCATTGACTTTGCTTGTCAGAAGGCCACAAAAGTTGTTCACTCAGGGAAACTGCAACCGTCGTAAATATGAGCCAGTTTCCAAGCATCTGAATGTAAATTATATGACCACGGGGAATGCTGAGATGGTCGTAAGTGAAAAATGGTCATAAGCCACTTTTTTCAGTGCCATTGTAACTTTGAACAGTCACTAAGTGAACTATTGTAAGTCGAGGACTACCTGAATTAGCAGGAACTTTAACCTTTCTGTCCAGTTATTCTTTCCCGCTTCACAGCATGGTCTTGTTTACTGCTTCCATTTTCTATAAAAAGCAGGCAACTCTCTGGGCAGTCAGCACCCTTTATTTTTGCCTCATCATAATAACCAGTTAGAAGAAGAGAACAATTTGAAATAAACACAGCCAAAGGGGTTGCTGATAAGGAGAAAACTACTTTAAATGTATAGATTGTCATGCAGCTTATTTTGAATAAACCAAACCCATCCTGAAATTACAGATTCATACTTTGGGATCCTAGTTGTTATTGGACTTACTTATGGCAATTGTGAGGTGAGGAGTGTACAGATAGTCCTTGACTTACAACCAAACTGAGCCTAACATTTTTATTGTGAAGTTATGTGAATTTTGCTTCATTTTATGATCTTCCCTGCCACATTTGTTAAGTGAATCACTGCAGTTATTAAATTAGTAACATGGTTGTTAAGTGAGTTTGGCTTCTCCAAAGACAAAAGGTGATCACAGGACCCACGACACTGCAACTGTCATAAATATGAGAAGTTGCCAAGTGTCTGAATTTTGATCACATGACCATGGGGATGTTGCAATGGTTGTTAAGTGTGAAAAATGGTCATAAGCCTCTTTTTTCAGTGCTGTTGTAACTTTGAATGGTCATTAAACGAATTGTTGCAAGTCAAAGACTATCTGTGTTTGCATAAGTACAGCTAGCATGAAACACTCTTGAGGCAAATGGATTTTGTGACATGTCTTAGTTATATTACTGCAGCACATAGGTGACTTTGGAAAAATAAACTACCTTGAAAATGCAATATGGAATGTGATAGCCAGCAATATAAAGCTAGCAGTATAAAGATCTCAGAATACTTTTTATATTGAAAGATTTGCACAGGCTCTGAATTACATTTTGGGCATGTTTATATGCTGGTGCAAACTTTTAGAGCGCTAAATGATGTAGAGCCAAATTAGTGCTGTACATGAAAGAAAGCTTGTGTTTTGCTTTCACCATTTGAAGGAGACGCTGGAATCTGGCATCCTTTACTATGCTGAATTATCCAAAGTTATCATTAATGCAGTAGCAGGCTTTATGTCTAATACCTTTGGGTCATCCTGCTATTTGCTGTCTGATGATTGCTTGAACTACAGCAGAGACATCCTGCTCTATCTGAAAAGTATCTTGCTAACAGTTTGCAACATTGACTGCCAGAGATGGTATATCTGTACAAGTGCTTAAGTTTATTCTTTCTTTGATGTTGCTTACCCTGGGTTACAGAGATTCCAGACAGTGGTCCAGAGCATTCTGCCCTTGGACCCACAGCCTACTTTGGTGGTTGTGGGCTATTGTTTACTGCCTAGATTATCTTCACCCCATGCCATATGTTCATGTTGAACTCTGCCACCAAAAGAAGACTACGATTGCACAGGAAAGGTCTGACTGCCTGTAGTTTCAATACAGCTTCCTCTTCTATAGAATGTCCTTAGCTTCAGCCACCAGAGTGCCAATGGGGAGAGAGCATCATTGTTACTCAGATGGAATAGGCATAATTTCAGATCAAGACTCCTGGCAACAGTCATTCTTCCTGTTCTTTAACTAAGACATTGCATTTCCTCTGCTATGTCTCCCAGCTATGGCTTGTTCAATGGTATATAGCTTTGTGAATGTACCTGTTTTAGTCTAAACTGAGGACGGAGCCTAGAGGAAAGAAGAAAGAAAGTTAAATGCAAACCTCTTTTACAATTAATAAAAAAGGATACTTCCTGTGTGCACATGCACACACATTCAAAAAGTAATTGAAATGATTCATTTATCCAAATAAGCAATCTGTTTAGGGGCTAGGTGTGTGAGAAACATATTGGAAATGTTTACAAAATGTTTACAAAAGAGTGCTGATTTGAACAGCAAGGGAATCAGAGTGTGCAATCCCTTTTTCTTTTTCTATATAATTAAAACTACAATTAGTTCTACATGAATTTAAAAGTGACTTTCCTTTTCCTTCCTTCCTTCCTTCCTTCCTTCCTTCCTTCCATCCATCCATCCATCCATTTATTTACCACATTTTATAAGTTTTCAAAGATTACTGTATTTTAATTATTTGTTTTCATTTTATTTGAATTAATGTTATGGTCATATTTCATATTTTGCATGTTGCATTGAGGCCTTATAAGTTAGATTTCTAGTTTCTCATAACTAGAAAGACAGAATATGAAATGAGTTACTAATATTAAAAGTAAGATAATTAAGATCAAGAATATTATCCTCTGCAATTATAACTGTCCAATTTTACTGTAGTTGGTGTTCTCCACTGTCCATCACTGCAGTCTGAAATTTGGGCCCTGCCCTGCAACCATCCTATTCAGAGAATGCCACCCAGATTTTATGGGGCATTTCTTCAAATGTCTAAAGAACAGCAACTAATCTTTTAGACCCTGGAATATTTCATAGAGCTTAATTTTATCAATATTTATATTACATCTTTGCCCAGTTTATCTTTCTCATCTTGGCTAACAATGCATTTTTACTCATTTTTATTTGAAATAAAGCCAGTTCAGGACAGATATTTGGCATTGACTCTGTGCTCTATTGTCCACAAAAATCACAAATTAAATTAAGTGTATACGGCTAGATATCATCTCTACACTTGACTTCCTCCATTATTTATCAATCTGCATAGAATAAGTTACTATACTTGCCTATTGTCCATGGAACTTTATTCAAATGGAGAACCCTAAAATCCCCTGAAATGTTACTTATCCTGACTTTTTAAGCTGCTGTTTCTATTTTGTGGATTGTTTCTAATCTACTTTTATTTCTTTAATATGCCTTTCAATGCTTGCTTTCTTTTGCCTGCATTTTTTCTTGTAACTGGAAATGTTATACTTCTTTGGTTAAAGTACAGTGACAAGATTTTTTCTAATGCTGCCCCTTCATTGAGGCTATTTAATATATTCTCAGATAGCCTTTTTAGCTTTCGGTGAACAAATATTCCTTTTTTATTTTGAGCTCTGATGCATTCAATGGATCATTCATCTTCAGATGAATGCATTTAACCCTACTGTGGACACTTGATTAGCATTTAAAGCACCATTTAGCAATGATTGTTCAATAATACATTTTCCCCAGCTTCTTTATGTGCTTTTTCATGCCAATAATAAATCACCCACGCATTTGCAAGGTTTTGATATATCAAATTAAAGTGCAATATTGAAAAAAAAATATCTGGAAGGCCTGAGCAATTTATATTTTTCAAACAGAATAGCTTTGATAGTGCAGGCTCATTTTTTATATTTATTTATATTATTATAACATTCACATTGTATCATAACATAAACACCCAGCATTCTAAAACTGAGCTCAAAAGACATTTTATTTTGCACATATTCTTCAGAGCATTAGAAAACTTCCTTTTCCATATTTTTCAGTCATTGCCAAAAAATAAGATTTACAAGCTCAAGAAAAATTGTTGTCAGCATTTATTAATGCATCTACAAAACAGATTAAACAGAGTACAAATGGCCTTTCACAATCTTGACTAAAATTAGGGAATAGAGAAATGTTTTTTCCTGTTACTGTTTTTTTTCGGGGAATAAAATGCTTCTACTTCAAGTGATCAGATAAATAGTTGAAATAGTATACTTCTGAATTTATTTATTTTTAAAAGTCCAGAGAAAAGTAGCTAGCCATGGGAAACAATCGTGTTTTAAAAACAGATATATTGAAACTGGGTTTCTCCATTTACAAAGCAAATATTATAACCATTATGCTATCAGACAACCACTAAGAAAGTTAGCTCTAAAGTAAAATATCTCAATTTCAGCAACTTTAAGATGTGTAAACTTCAATTCCTAGAATTCTCCAGCCAGATATTGGAGTTAAGTCTATATGTTTTAAAGTTGTTTGGATCTGAGAAGCACAGCTTTAAAGCAGTATTTTTCAAACTTGGTATCTTTAAGATATGCAGACTTCAATTCCCAGAATGACCTAGCTAGCATG
The DNA here is from genome assembly GCF_900518735.1 of Pseudonaja textilis. The sequence continues at coordinate 1,936,609 of NW_020769319.1, read as the reverse complement.
TTTGAAAAACATTAGGGAATTGATTCAGTTGAGGAAGGATCCCTTCCTTTGTGAAGTAGCTCCCAATTGCTAAAATTAGTAGGGAATAATATAAAAGATAGTCATTAAAAGGAACATTTGTAAAGGAACATTTGAAGTGACATAAAGGTGGTGGTTGTGGGCAGAGAATATTTTAAAACTATCAAGAACATTCCTGTGGAGGCCATCTTTGCAATGCAAAAGGTGTGTGGATAGAGCAATGTCTAGATCTGTTCTTCTAGCACTGCAAATAGCCTTGATTGTGATATGTGAAGTAATCCAATGGCAAGGAATGAAAAATGATGAAGATATTTCAAGTATAGAAGGTAAAACATTTCCATCCTTCCTAATGTTCTGTTTGGCTTGAAAGTATAAAATGATCAAAAATATAGTATACACTGCATGTGGTGCAAAACTAATCTTTTCTGTTTATACTTTTAAAAATCATCTTGTATTTATGCCTCTTCTTAGAAATACCACAATTTTCTTCTAATTCTAAACTAAATTTTTCAAAGTGTTTAAGAAGAAAGGTAGCCAACAGAGCATATTATCATTCTAAATACCAGTAAGTAAGTGATTGGTTTCTCAGACAGGTCTGAATTGAACTGGCTCACTTTCATGCTTCGATTTGAGGCACTGAAGCAGCTAAATTCTATTTTCTGAGATAAGGCATTCTCTCATAATGCAGATCATTTACACAGGTCTACTGCCTGCCAGTTGCAGATTGCATACTTTTGTTTCATCGCTGCTTGAACTTCTGAATCTGAAAAGAAAAAAGAACTTTGTAACTGGAAAGAGCCTTAATTTTAACTCAAACATGTGAACTAGACAAGTTGAAGACTTAAGAAATTATTGAAAAGGGAAGGAATATGTGGTCTTAAATAAAACAATCTCACGAAACATACAGGAAGTCCTCAAGTTACAATTGTAATTGAGCTTGGAATTAGAAATGTAATTTGTGACAGTTGTTAGGTGGCTCCACACCCAATTGTGTGACCTTTTTTTTCCAGCAGTAGTTAAAACAAATATGGCAGTCATTAAACAAGGGCATTTTATCCAGTTGCTGGAAACTAAAAGGAAAAACCCCAAACCAGTAAAAAACACAAAAAATTGCAGTTATGTGACCACATGATGCTGTAAGTGTGAGCCAGTTGTCAAGCGCCCAAAATGCAATCCATGACTATCATGCATGCATGTGTGTGTGTGTCTGTCAGAACATCAGATCTGGGTCCATTGTAACCTTGAATGGTGGCTAAGCAACCCATCATTAAGCAAGGACTGCCTGTATCTACTAACTTCCACCCTCTCTTGGGAAAAACAAACAAACCCTGATTATCTTCTATCATGTGAAATGAGACCTGTTACAACAAGGGTCTTCAAACTTGGCAAGTTTAAGACTTGTGGACTTCAACTCCCAGAATTCCTGAGCTAACATGACTGGAGGAGGAATTCTAGGAGTTGAAGTCCACAAGTCTTAAAGCTGTCAAGTTTGAAGATCCCTGTGTTACAGTGTGGAGGATTTAGCCAACTATTGGGCTATGCTGAAATTCTGGCTTTCAGAGCACCCTTTGAATTAATTCAGGATTCTATTATGAATCAGGATTGATTTAAGAACATGTTTTCAGCTTTCCTGGGTCCTGTGTAAAATTATCGGTCAGTTTGTTGCTTATACTTCAATGTCATTTTTAAAACCAATATCTAGAATGTATCTAGAATTTTAAAATAAATGCTTAGGAAATAATTCTATCCAGTTGTAGACTGGATTGTGACGGTGGTCTCGCTATTCTTCCCTTTTAATGAAGAAAAGCTTTCATTTAGCTCTTTACTAGAGAGAGAGAAATTGTTCAGAAATGCCTCTTGGATAACTGGAGTTTAAATTTTTGAATGTAGAGCATTTCTGATATAATTATTATATACCAGGGACCTAGATTTTAATGCTACTTTAGCATAAAATAAAATCCACAGGAGATAACATTCCAATCCAAAAATCAATTTAAGACTATAATAGATATGCACTGCTCTTTTGGTGGTTTGATGGACACATTAGAATTAGTGGCACCAGGGATATTTTAGAATTGTCAACTATTTTTTATTCTCAGGCATAAATGCCACGCGTAATATGTATCTCTCTACCATATACTAAAAATAAAACAATTGAAGCACTGGGACAAAAGCACTTCCCATTACTTAATGGAAGCTTTGACTTCTATGGTATTAGTTTCAACCATTTAGTACAAAAAGGTTACATATTTCTTTCCTGCTTTTAAATCAACCTGAGGAAACATTTGTTTCCTCTTATGCTTTCCCAAGTATCATTTATAATGATTCTCCTAAATATGGGGGAATGGCATGTAAATATGACATTGGAAATCCTAGCCTCTAATTATTGTTTGTGTCAAAAATATGCTTAGTGTTTATCATAATGCTACTCAAGATTTACTATATCTTGCATGGAAATACATACACAAGTCTTCCTGGTGCAGCCATTTTCCCCCCTTACTCTTGGTACCACTTAGCCATATAGGAGAAGCAGTTGGCATTCGACTGTGATTTCTCTATAGACAGTGATAAGCATGGGTTTCATGTAGGGATGCTGCTGAAGTTTATAATTATCTGTTTTAAAATGCAAAACTTATCCAGCTTGTGATATTCAGATTTAGTACATTATAGGCTGCAAAGAATTTTGATTTACACTGATTTGTTATTTTGATTTTAAGAGTTGAAAGCCTGATATATCTAAAGAATGTCATGCTGTAATGAATTGGGTCATTTCTCTTTGAAGTTGGGGTTTGACTGCAATTGTAAAATATATGTGTGTGTATGTGTATGTGTTTTTCTGTATATATTCAGTGTTAGCATTTGGACAATCCAGATTGCTTTATAAGAATGCATTAATTGTTAATGGTTTATTTTTATCCTCATTCAATTCTTTGAACTATGAATCTAGCTCACACAATCCAATTGTTTATTTGGGTCATTGCACTTGATGATTCTTGACAATACTATACGCAGATGCTGCTCATCCTGATCTAAAGTTCAAGTCTGTGGTGTATGTTTTTCGCCAAAATTGTTTCCAGTTAATCATTATCGGAACTATTATTTGATGTTAACATTTAGTGCTTGAGTGGCTTCTTTTTAACCTTTTCCTTTCTTTTTGCATTGTGGTTTAAAAAAAAATGGGGGGTATATCTATGAACATGGGTTTCTAAGCCCCTCTGGGAGCTTTTTAGCTGAAGAACAAAGTAAAAATGCACTGAATAAAACAGATAATATGCTCAGTCAAATTCAAATAGAGGAATAGGCAACTAAATACTCTAAAATATTAGGGTTTTTGGCAATTACCGGTTTTGATTCCAAGCATACCATATTAATTTAATACATATTAAGGCTATAAAAACTAAACATTGCAGGCCAATATAAGCTCAAGCACATTTCAACATGCACAAGGTTTTTATGCTTCTTTATGATAATAAATTGTAGAAAAAGTTTTCATTTCCTGGGAAGTGTGAGAATGTAAGTGAAGAGAGACAAATATTTTAAGATTTCTAAAAGAGAGAGACAAATATTTTAATATTTCTAAAATAAAATATTTTATTGAAATACTGTTTCAGACAAATATTGTAAAATAAAGCTTGGTACTTTCAGTAATCTATTTCATACATACTCTATAAAGAATCACTATCACTGTGCCCTTTGACTAAAGAGCTATTGTATTATTATGAAATTTGTTTGGACTTTGCCAATTTGCCTTGAGGAGGGAATGCTCTCTTCCACCTCCTCCTCCTTATTAATATTGTCCTATATTACTGACACCCACTACTTTTTATATGCATTAATCTTTTTGCTCAGACATTTGGTGGAAATTTTAGAAAATTAAATCATGCTCATACCTATCCTAACCTAAATATTAATGAAGACAAGATTACAACCCCTATGTGAACTGCAGAGATGGCTATAGTAGTTTATGAATTTATAGGTTGTTGCTGTCTATGCTGGTAACGTAGCTGTGTGGGGATATTGCCTTCACCTAGGTAATGCTGACATGGTGCTCCTAATAAAAGACTGGATTTTTATTGCCAAGTGGTGAGACTCTTAACTGCATTAGGGCACTGGTCGGAATCCTGACATATTATCTTTTTTTTTTTTTAACATACAATTGATAGAGTAATGGACTTAATCAACAACTCAATTTTGTGTATGTTTACTCAGTAGTAAGCCATTCCATTCAGTGAGACTTAATTTTAAATAAGTAGATGCATGGATACAGTCTAATTTTCTAAATTCCTGATAGGACAATATAATAAAAAGATGGAAGTGGCTATTGATTTGATATTGAAAATCCCAAGTTTTAATTTCTTATAAAATGGTGGTTTTATTGAATAATGTATTGATCATGCAAAGAACATAGATTTAAAATATTTCTTGTAGTATAAGCAGTCCATATGATATTTAATCCCTGAATCAGTATAAACATGACTTTACCCAAAGAGGGAAAAATGATAGCTACCATTTTACGTATGTGCAAAGTGGCCATTGACCTTTTTCAAAATCAGCTTGAGAAAAGCTCTTGTGTAACCCACATCTGTAGTTTGCTTACCTTCCTAGGTATTACCTATATGACTTTGACCAATCACTAACAACTACTCAATGCCCAGTATGATGAAATCCCAGGGCTGTAACATAGACTTTATTTGCATATTTCTCTCATGCTAGTCCTTTTGTTGAAAGCAACATTATACAAAGTACAGGATTGTTAAGAAATCAGTTGCATCTTGTTGAGACAAACTGATTTTTATTTTTTCTTAATGGAGTGAAGAGTACTGTGCCTCAATAACTACAAGGAAGAAGTGTGGTCATACTTGGGGGAGGGGGTTGGACTAGAGAACCTACAAGGTCCCTTCCAACTCTGATTATCTGTTATCTGAATACAGAATACTGTTTTTAGTGCATTGTTCAAACAGTGAATGACATCTTGCATCATTTAAGTGATACCTCTCATTTGTATAACAAAACTGTTTTATATTCTCATAGAATCTGTTATTTTTCCTTCAAAACAAACTTTGAAAACTTAACAATGGGATGGAGTGGGTGAAAGGAATACAGACTTTGGAAGGGTTTTAAATAGGAGTAGAAAATTGAAAAACTAAAAAACAGTTATTTAAAATTGATAATTTAGTTCAACATTCAACATTAAAATAATGAAACGTAAACTTAAAATAAGAAGTTTTGAATACACTTGTAATTATTGTTGAAGAGTACACAAATTTCCTTTAATTTGGTTAAGGTATGTCTGCATCTGTGGTTTGTTGGTGGTCTGGCAATTTGAATTTAACTTTCTTACAGGAATACATTTTTAGCCCAGCATGTATTGTTTAACTGCATTGTTTAAGAAGTGTCCAGTAATTCATATTTATTGGAACAAGACATTGCTTGAGAGCTGCCTGTCTAGCAGTTTTTATTTTCTCAAAGGTTTTGGTTTCCTACATACAAAGTCACTAATATAGCATAACAAATAGTCACAATATAGCATAACAAAATTCAGTTATAATATTTTTTAAAAGATTTTTTTCATTAAAAGCTATATGGGAGTATGAGATGAGTATGTTATGAAACAGATGTTATGAATGAAATGGGAATGGGATACTTAAGGAATGTGTGAGTATCCAAACAAAAAGACATAGATGCAAGAATTAATGACTGCTGAATGAATGTGGATTGTAGGAAAAAATGAGTGACCATATGAAAGAATTAGATTGAGGTAGTTTGGTCATATAAAGAGAATAAATTAGGATTGAAATACAGAACACTTACATGAAGTGGGAATGGACTGAGAGGAAGATAAAGACCAAGAAAATTATGCTTGGATGTAAACAAGATTCTCCAACTAATGAAATAAGCAACTACACAGATGTGAAGCAGTGAACGAACATGGCAAACCCAGGAGAAAAATAAGGCATATATATGAATATTTGTATGATAACATTTTTTGCTAGAGAGAAATGAACCAGAGTATGTCAGTTTCCCCATCCTCGATATTGCCAGGAATTTGGCCCAAATACATGTTCATTGCATTGATGACACTAATCATCTCATTCTCTGCTGTCCCCTTCTTTTGCCTTCAATCTTTCCAAGTATCAGGGTCTTTTCCAATGAATCCTCTCTTCTCATTTGGTAGCCAAAGTATTTGAGCTTCATCTTTAATATGTGTCCTTCTAAAGGACATTCAGTGTTGATTTCCTTTAGGATTGACTGATTTGATATCCTTGCAGTCCTCTCTTCTCTTTTGCTGGCCAAAGTATTTGAGCTTCATCTTCAGCATCTGTCCTTCCAAAGAACAGTCAGGGTTGATTTCCTTTAGGACTGACTGATTTGATCTACCTGCAGTCGTAGTTTGACCCTAATGTATTTGAAGTTAAATTCTCCAAGGCGCCAGCATGTTTTAGAATTGATATTCTATTAAAATACTTGACCCAGACGATGTGCTCGTTTTTTGTACAGAAGAAATATTTAATATTTGTTCACAAGTGGACAGGTGTGAGTTAAAAATATTTTTCCTGAGGTGAGAATTAACCTATTTTCATTATGGTTGAGGATAACTGATGAGATTGGACTGGCTTCAGCTCAAGATAACGTAATTTTTTTCCCCTTGTTCACAGCATTTTAAGCTAGAAATAAATGAAGGCTCTTCTGAGTTGAACATAGTGGGGATGGTACAAAAGTGTATCTGCCTGTTCTAATCACCTGCTTGGGAAAGGCGACTGAGCAATTCTAGGCATTGTTTATACTGTAATTGCTAGACAGAAGGGCTTCTAGTATTTGGTAACTGAATCCACTGGAGACTATGAAGGATAAGATGATTAATGTACTGGGAAGAGAAAGAAATAATTTAGAGCAAGAATTACAAAGAATTGAATAGAAAGAGGTAGATGTACAGGAGATAATAAATATAAGAATGTTTTACATTTCTGTTCCTTGGGTAACAATGCCGATTAAACAGTAGAACATTCAATTGTAAGCATCATAAAAGTCTAAACAGAAATAACATCTGTTACCTTGCTAGCAGTAAAATTTATATGGACTTCCATTATTTTTTGTGAGCAAAAGGGAACCTTTTCAAAAAGTTGAATGTTTATGTAAAAAGTGAATTCTAGGTTTGTAGAACTTGCTATTTTGTGCTGCAAGCTGGAGATTTATCTTCCTTCTCAGTAGCCACATCATAGTCCCCAATTCATTGTCTTCCCTATTTGGCTGCCCTGTTTTTAATGTCTCTTGCTGCCTGAACAACCATCTCAAGGGATAACTGGATACTCTTTACAGAGAAATTTACCCTGTCCTAATTATCTGCTCAATGGTTGTAATGGTCTGTTGAAAATGATTGACTCATCCATCTTAAGAGTGTTTAGGGACATAAGAGAAAAGTGCATTGCCTGCATTTTAAAAAGCTTCACAGACTTTTCCTTTTGGCTTTATATTTTTCAGGCTTTAGTAAAGCATCACTTGACAGAAAGATAACTGAAGTCAACCTTATCCCAACTTGTGTTTATTAAAATAAGCTGCTTTTTATTATGTTATATGAATCACACTCAATAATGTTTGGCTTAATCACGATAATTATAGGTACCTTGGGAATTAAATTGTGGTTATCCCTGAAATACATTTAATAAAATAGAGCTTAAGAAACTCTAAGAAAGAAGTATTAGACACTAGAATAATTGAAACTATGGATGATTATTATTTTTTCTTGTTTAATGAGAGAGAGTTTCTTACTTGGTTATTACAGAATTATGTTTTCATTTCATAGCAATCAAACTTGCTTCAAGGAGAAATAAGCTCTCAAGTACATAAGAACCTACAGTGGGGTAATTAGGATTTCATACAAATCTCACTTTTTTCATTTGTGACAAGTAGTAGAAATGAAATAATTTAGGCAAAATAATCAGCCTTAGGGAAAATTTTGCTATGGTTTTCGTATTTACCCTAAAGTGTATATCAGTTCTTGCATTACAGATGGATACAGGATTTTAATTTTGAAATAAAAAATTATTTAGCTATTCCTCTCTAGTATTTAGATTTTTTTTCTAATGCTTGCTTGTAGCCACAAAGAATCAATCAGCTTGTTAAATAGGCATGTATGACCTTCAGAATATTAAAGGTCATGTACACCTTTATGGTTTTTCATGTTTTATAGCTACCTCTAGGAGACTGTTAATGGTATATGCTTAATGAAAAACTTATTCACAAGTGCTCTTATGTTGCCAAAATGAAAAACGTATTCAGAAATGCTTTTGTGCTGTCAAATCTAATTCATGCAGTAGTATAAATTGTTCAGTAGCATATTTCATCACATGGAGATAGTCCCTTGAATATATGTACAAAATTGTAAATTTCTGCTTCTTACATATCAATCATACGTTGGACCATCTTATATAGGAGGACACTTCTATTTTCTTTTTGTTGTATGTCTATTTTCCTTCAAGATCTATTATCTCCCATTCAGAATTTTTCATTACCTTTTTATCCATCACATTTTTTCAGATTTCTATCACGAACAATAAACTAGCTCATGTTTTTAATACAGTATTTGTATTCATTCCTTTTCATATTTATGTTCTTAAACATGTGTTTAAAAAAACCAACCAAAAAATACTCAAGCAGATACTCTTTAAACAGTTATGCCCATTATTTATGGCATTATTATGAATTATGGCAGGAATGATACTGATCGGTTTATATGTGTGTGCAAAGGACAATTGAAATCCATTTTTATCCCATGTATGTTTACACTATCCCATTATCACCCTTACCAAGAAGACCAGAAAAGAAATATGGCCAGAGAAGAATTTGCTTTATTGTAAAGCTACACTAACAGAATCTTGCAAGTCTGAAAGGACAATTCTCCTACTGTCACATTTACAATCTGATAACTTAGGGAAGATCACTTCTGAACTTCTTGCTCCCCATTTATGTAGCTATGGGATATAATCCCTCTTGTTTGACTGTTCCCTAGCCAATATCCCTTTGTTCAGCCTCCCAGAGTCATTCCCACATACTGTTATACCCAGAGGTGGTATTCAGCAGGTTCTGACCAATTCTGGAGAACCAGTAGCAGAAATTTTGAGTAGTTCAGACAACCAGCAAATAACACCTCTGACTGGCCTCGCCCCATCTATTCTCTACCTCCCAAGTTCCAGCTGATCAGCTGGGTCTTCTTTTGTTGCCCTGCACAGGAGAACAGAGCTGGAAAGCAGGGGAGGGAATGGGATTTTGCAGTAACCTTCCCTCAGGAGTGGAGAGGAAATGGAGATTTTGCAGTATCTTTCCCCTGCCATGCCCACCAAGCCACACCATGCCCACCAAGCCATGCCCACAGAACCAGTAGCAAAAATTTTTAAATCCCATTATTGGTTATATCCTTGGACATCTAATCTAGAGATTACCTCAAAGACAAAATGTGACTGTACTATACCAAGTTGGAAGTACATGCAGCATAGTGGTACACACTCAAGAAGCTTTGAATGTATAGCTATTCTCAGCTGTTCAGCCAAATTCCAGAAAGAAAGGGAAACAAAGCTCTCATGATAACTACAAAATGAGTCTTTATTCATCCATATACTGCTCCAGATTCAGGTAACAACGAGCATCAAGATGATATTAAAGTCAGCTCTGGCACACCTCACAGCCAGAGCTGTATTTACACACAAGTCAATAACATAATGAGTTTATCCACCATCCAGTGAACACTACTGCTTAATATCCAGTCACTATGTGACAGCCCAGATACCATGCATTTGCCCTTTAAGTGTCCACCCTCCTTTACTGTACCCTTGCAATGTTATACTTTCCATATCCCACCATCGCCCTTGTGCCACCAAAATTGACACCGAGCTAAATGCAAGGTTTTTAGAAACCCGAAATGTCCGGCGTGTTTGTCATTGTGACACTTTTCCAAAATATAATTTCTACATTTCTCTGGTACATAAATCCTGTTTCTTTTCCATGGCAAATTATCTCTATAGGAAATTGAGGCGGCATTACTACTAATCCATTTATCTGTTCGAATGGCCTCTTGCAACATATCCTGCTTTACATCCTTTAACTGTATGGCTTGTTCCATATTTCTGGGTATGGTGTCTGAGATCAGAGGCTGAACAATCATATCTCGGGTCTTGTATTGAGGCAAGTGAGACAGGGCATCCGCCATGAAATTTCGTCCCCCTGGTACATGGTGCAGATGAAAATTAAATCGCTTGAAATACATAGCCCATCTAACCTGTTTGGGAGATAAACATCGGAACTTTTGTAAAGCCTCCAAATTCTTGTGATCTGTCCAGACTTCAAAAACTTCTTTTATTCCTTCTAACAGATGTCTCCATGTATGTAATGCCCACTTCACTGCAAATGCTTCCTTTTCCCAGATTGCCCATCCTCTCTCTGTTGGGGTGAATTTACAGAAAGTATAAGCGCAAGGTTACAACATTCCTTGTTCATTTATTTGTAGAAAGACAGCACCACAACCACGTTGCTTGCATTTGTTTGAGCAACATATTGTTTCATGGGATCAGGATGTTTAGGAATCAGTGCCTAGGAAAATAAGATTCAGATTGTCAAATGCTTGTTGACAATTTGTGGACCACTCAGTTTTTTGACCAGGTGTTGGCTTTGTTTTCTGATTCTTTGTTTTTAGCAGTTCTGTTAATGGTAATGCAATGCTAGTGAATTGTGGCACAAATTGCCTATAAAAATTCGCAAAGCCAAGGAAACTCTGCAATTGCTTACGCATTTGTGGGATTTCCCATCCCAAGACAGCAGTCACTTTGTTGGGATCTATTTCCAAGCCATCATTGGAAATTCTATACCCAAAATAGTCCAATTTATTGCAGTGAAATTCACATTTTGACAATTTCACATATAATTTGGCATCTAATAACTTTTTAAAGACACTTCGTACTAACTGTATATGTTCTTCCAAAGTCTGCGTGTAAATTAGGATGTCATCTAAATACATGAGTACCCCCCAATATAAATATTCATGCAGCACCTCATTGATTAGCTGCGGGGGCACCCTGCAACCCAAAAGGCATCACCTTAAAATGGAAACTACCCAGGGGACAGTTGAAGGTAGTTTTCCATTCATCTCCTTGTTTAATACGTACCCTGTAAAATGCTTCACTCAGGTCCAACTTCGTGAAGACTTTTCCAGTGGCCAATGTGGCTAATAATTCGCTAATTAATGGCAGAGGATATACATTTTTCACACATACCATGTTAAGCCCTCTAAAATCCACACACAAGTGCAAAGTTCCATCCTTCTTTTCCCTAAATAACAGTGGGGCAGAGGTATGTGATCTTCCAGGTTGTATGAAGCCACGGGCTAGGTTTTTATCTAAATAATTCCTCATCTCCTCCATCTCCTTGGGAGTCATTGCATACATATGGGGCTTAGGTAATTTCACTCCTGGGATTTTCTATAGCACAGTCAGCTGACTTTCTTCTCAGCTGTTCAGCCGAATTCCAGAAAGAAAGGGAAACAAAGCTCTCATGGTAACTACAAAATGAGTCTTTATTAGTTGATATACTGCTCCGGATTCAGGTAACAACGAGCATCAAGATGATATTAAAGTCAGCTCTGGCACACCTCGCAGCCAGAGCTGTATTTATACACAAGTCAATAATTTAATGAGTTTATCCACCATCCAGTGAATGCTACCGCTTAATATCCGGTCAATACATGACAGCCTGGATACCATGCATTCACCCGTTAAGTGTCCTCCTTTACCATACCCTTGCAATGTTATACTCCCCATATCCCACCATCGCTTGTGCCCACCTAGTGACTATCCACCCCCGAAGTCATTAATTTAACGTTCAGCATGTTCATTGCTCTGCCGATAGCTGCTCACAAATTGTGATAGTTTAGCATCTGACATCATCAGGGCTCGTCAAAAATCGTCATTGTCAATCCGAACCCCGTGTCAGTTGGCTATCAGGTACTTCTTAATGTGATAGAACATTTGGACTCAGTGGAACCCTCGGTGTCACGGCTCCAGCATACTGTGGGGATGTGACAGCTATAATGAAAGTTTGTGAGTACCAGAAATTGTCTACTGAATTTTAGATGTGATGCTGAACTTGTACTTCCATTTTCATTTCTATAAGTAATATCATCTATCCAACAACTCTGCAGATGGCTGGGAGGTTAATGACCAAATGTGCCTCATAATGCAATCCACATGACTTATGTATTTGTGTCTGATGTTAGGAACAAGTACAAAAAGTTAGGGACTGTGTTATGAGATTGTGATACATATCCTACCATTTTTATAGCATTGTGGCTTGTAAATATTTATGTTCCTTTCACTGATTTTATTTTTCAGTGATTTCAGATTAATCAGACTCAACAACTATTACCCTATTTATAGCTATTTTTTTAAAAAAAATAATGTAATAATGTACATTATAGCACATTCTAAACATATTATAAATTTTTAACGTAAAACAAAACAACAATGCAGAAATTGATGGATTTGTCAATCCACCTCTTTGCATCTGTTCTGTAAATTGTGGCCTGGCATTCATGAAGAGAAGTTAAATCATTTTTCTTTGAACAACTTAAATGTTTCTCTATAACAGATTGCTACTTCAAGCTGAGCTTTATATCCTCCATTCTTTTGTTGTCTTTTCTTCCCCTGAAAAGGAACTTGCAGAGGGAATAAAGCACAGGTTTTTGTTTACAGTGACTGCCATTAATCAATCAAGCAACTTATGAAAAGAGTTTGTTCCTGCTGTTTGCTCCCATCAAAAAAAAGAAAAGAAAAGAAAAGAAAAGAAAGGAAAGAAAGAAAGAAAGAAAGAAAGAAAGAAAGAAAGAAAGAAAGAAAG
>NW_020769319.1:1899461-1923702 GCF_900518735.1 Pseudonaja textilis | reverse complement strand
AAGAAAGAAAGAAAGAAAGAAAGAAAGAAAGAAAGAAAGAAAGAAAGGCATTACCTCTGGAAGGTAATTACATTCTCCAGACATATATAATATTAGAAACAAAAGCTGCAGTTTATAACACAGTTCAATTGCAGCTAATACTTCCACTGAGCTGCAAAACAACTGGGGAATTGAAAATTATTGTTGCCTATTCAAAACAGGTTTTATTAGAATACAGCCTCTCTTCTTTGTTCTTAATTTCTATTTCTCTTTATTTGGACTTTTAGATGACTTTGTGCAATTTCCAGAGAGATTCAGATTTACAAAAATATGTCATATTGAAGCTTTTGAGATAGATAAGCTTTTCAACAATATTCTATTGATTCACTGTAAGCATGTTGCTATTGGCTTTCCAATGTCGAATTTTAAGTATAAAACAGCAAAAATTAGCAGGGAAAATTGATATTAATGCTAGGATGTCTGATTTTTTTTTGACTTGTTTAAATTATTGAATTGAAACACAACTGAAACTGTTTTAGTCTTTTAGCTTTAATACAGAAAGACCTTTAATTTATTTATGTGGATTTTGCTAAGTAATTTTGTTCAGTCTTTTTCATTTCTCATGGAAAACAATAAAATGTAGGAGTGTAGTTATATCTTCTGAATTGGATCACTGAATATTTTAACGTTCAATATATTGCAGTATACAGTATATTGTATATCTGATTGCAGTGTTAGTTTGCCTTCTATGAAAATCACATTTAGCTGCATAACACTTCAAGCTAGGTATTATCCATTCATTCATTTAATTCATAACCAATCATGATCAGGAATGAATCTCATTGTTTTACAATATAATTAAAATTTGAATACCAATAAAGCTTCAAACAAAACTATTATCAATAAAATCCAACGCAATAAAACCATGGCTGAACAGCAACTCCAAACTGCAAGCAGAAAGAAAATTTGATGGAAAGAGAGGGAGCACTTTTCCCAAGAAGGTTATAAAAATGAAGAATGCACAGTGAAGAATAAATGAAAACAGGAGAAGAGCAACTGAGGAATGCATGAAGAAGATTGAGCTGAAAGGAAGCAAAAGTAATAGGTAATCAGCAATATGAAGAGGAATTTAGAGGAAACCTACAAGAAAAACAGAATAATGAAAAGAAAAACAGGACAGAATAAGAAAAGGAAGAAGGAAGTGAGAGTAGTTAGGTAGATAATGAGGAAAAGAACTGAGTGAAAGGAAACAGAGAGAAGACACGAAGAGACAGATTTAGCAGAGAGAAGAAAATGAGGGAATGAAGAAAAATTATGACAGAGATACAGTAGCTTGGAGTTCAAAAACTGAGAGATGAGCAGGAATGATGAGAAAAATAGGAGAAAGCACCCAGTTCATCATTGAAGAACAGATAGAGAAAGATTTGAAAGACGAATGATAAGGAGAGGAGAAAAGTGGGCAAGCTGAGAGAAGCAAGCAGGAGTAGCAGGAGATCAAGCTAAAAAAAAATGAATGAATGATTAGCAAGAGATTAGCAAGAGAAGGAGAACCTGGCAGAGAAAGGTACAACAGATGGACCAGAGAAGAACTGGCCACAAAAGAATGAGAGAAGGTCTGATGAAACAAAAAGAAATGGAGTCAAGAGAAGAGACAGAGTGTGATGACCCAGGGTGAGATACAAAATAAACAGTCACAAAAATCAAATGAAGCCCCTTTTATTCCTTCACTTTGCTTCCAAACTCCAAATATCCTTGACTGGAGACAAAAAACTCCTACACAAGCAGTTACAAGAAGGAGGAAATGCTTTTTAAATTATAAAGAGTAAAAAACACACAAACCAGGCAAGATAACAGCTGGAAGATATCCACAGATATCAGAACACGCACTGGGAAGGACGCCAAACTCAAAGAGGAACAATAAACTAGAGATATTTCCACACATTGTTTCCAGCACTTGTCCGTATGCATATCCGTCCTCTTATCCAGTTGTCACAGCTGCAGCCCATGAAGAGTTTCAAGGCCCTCTCCTCCCCAGTAGACCATGTCCCTTATCCTCTCTTCCCTGCGTGTCCTAGGATGGAGAGAGGATGGGCCTGGGTCCTCCTCTGACTGCCCAGCTGGCCTCTGCCCTTCCACAACCTCCTCCACAACCTCTGGAGCCACACTTCCACTCCCTGTCAGCTGTTCCTCCTCTCCCTCAGAGTCAATCTTAATCAGGGGCATGACATAGAGATAAAGGAGAAATACATGTTTAAACTGAGAACCTGATCAGAAGAAGCAGGAGAAAACAGACAGGCCAGGAATATGAGATCATTTTTGCTAAAGTAGAAGGCCATTGTAAGTACCCACCCAAAATGGCCACTCAATCTAAATTGGAATTCACATGAAAGTTTCTTATGGTCATAGATCAGGGCTGTCAAACTCTCAGGCCACAGGCTGGATGCATCACATCCAATTCAGTAAAGGAGAAAAAAGTCCCAATACATCACATGAGTTTGTGATACATGATGTGAGTTTGACACCCTTGTCATAGACCAAGCACACATTTAAAATAAAACCAATAAACCACAAACATAACACAGGTCTTAGTTAACACCTTTATCATATCTGAGATAAAAGGACATACTCCTTTTACATGAACATTTATTGGTTACAAAAAAAAATCTTTCCAAAGATTGTTCAGAAGATTGTACAGCATTAATTTCAACTTAGTTAAAAATAATGTTCATTATAGCTATATGTTGCTATAAGAGATCGTGTAATTATTTAATATATGAAAAATACAGAAAGTTTAGTAGTAAATCAGATTTTTGCTCATGGCCACAGATGTCTTGCCTATGTTTGGAAAGTATGAGGTTTCTTTTTTAAGGTTTAACAATAGAAAATAAAAAAGCCAGGATATCAACAAACTGTCTGCCAAGGTGAGATCAAAATATCCAGATTCTCATTCCTAAGAGAAGTACAATATTTAACTCTGTAATGATTTGTGTTGTTTTTACATGTGTTTTGTTCAAAAATCAAAATTCTGTATAATGCTAATGTCACTATACTAGCACCTACTTGCACATTCACAAGATTGTCTCAGAATTAAGCTTCAGGGACCATCTGTTCTGTAATTTGCACAAAGTCCTTCTATATATAATGGGTAACTGAACAGCAGCTGGTATGGAATCTATCTCTGAAAGTACACTTAACTTAGATTACATTCTTTCCCCATCCTTCGTGCTCGCATTGAAGCAGGAGGGGAAAGCACATTTTATATAATGCAGGTAAAGCACATTTTATATTAGTATGGGTTAACAAGTCATATTTAGCAAAGGTCTATGCTTCCCCATTGCTATACTTAACATTAACAGTCTGAAAAGTTACCAATAAAGGATATATACATTTAACAATGTCTCAAGGAGCCCCTGACTCAATTTCTCAGGAATCCCTTGAGTCTGAACTTTGCTTCTTATAAAAATATTGTGTAATGCAACAAAATTGCTGAACTAGCTATGTTCCCGTGAGAAAGGGTGGGCATGGAAAATAACAAATGGTGTAAGATAACTGAGTAATGGAAAATGTCTTTTTTTCACTTCCTCTATAGCTTATCTATATTAACATATGTGTTACTTCTACTTTTTTGGTAAAATATAGTAAAAGTAACACCTAGCTTAGCCTGACATCATGATGTGTATAAAAGTGATAGATCAGGAAGAGCTGGGGGTTCAGAATTTGCCATGCTAATGCTCTGAACACTTTGCGCAAATAAAACCTGTATTCTCCCACCTTTCGTGGTCTTGTGTCCTGATTTGGAATCAAGATTTGCTGCAACAGCATAGACAAAAACATTATCTACTCCAGGGGTATCAAGCTCAATTTCATTGAGGGCTGCACCAGGGTTGTGTTTCACCTCAAAGGGCTGGGATGGGTGTGGTCAGGGTGGGCATAGCCAGCTCGATGTCACTTGTGTCGGGGGCGACTGTGGTGACTAGAGCGCTTTGCCAGTGAAACAGGGCTCACGAGCTCTGTTTTCAGCTGTAACGGCCTCCTACAACCCTCTGTCAGTGAAAACAGAGCTCAGGGGGTATGCGTGGCCCTCCCAAACTTCGTTTTTGGCTGAGACAGCCTCCTAAAATCCTCTGCCAGCAAAAAATGGAGCTCACAAGGTCTGCGTGCAACCTTCCTGAGCTCTATTTTCGCTGGCAGAGGCACTGCAGGCTGGTCCTTTGCTGTTTCCAGGGCGGCCCTGCAGACCACATCTAAGCACGCTATGGGCCAGCTCCATCACTGAATCTGCTGAGATTGTGACAGGATACACATTTCTGCAGTTGCAACTGTTTATAATATAATTCACAATCATTGTATTTTCTAAAATAGTTATGATTACACATGACTTAATGTCCGTACAAATATTATTCAGTAAAAATGATTATTATAGAGATTTTCCTTGACCACTGAAAACTACAGTCTTGCAGGTTATAATTATTGTCCGAAAGCTTATGTTTATATGAGTGATCTGTTTTGTCTGCATAACTTTTCATAGCAGTCAAAGTCAGAATCTAGTGTTTTTTTTCAAAAAAAGAAAAAAACTTGTTAAGTCACTTATCTGCTTTTCTGTACTAATATGAACCCATCTTACAGATGTGTTGGAAACACAGAATCCAAACAATTTAGCAATGCAGAGATATAAGGATGGTGTCCCTTGACTGTTTCAATGTGGTCACCATAGCTGCAATTTTTCTATTCATTGCTGCTCACCACGCTTCCTTTCTTTTTAAGATCACTTCAATTGTGACTAAATTTTCTGTCCCCCAGTCATAAATTGTGTGAGGTTGTTCTCACATCTTTTGTTTAAAGATACTAGGATATTATAAAAGGTTCTGTTTAAAGAAGATATTGTTTAGTGAAGTTTTTGTCACAATTTTTTATTTAAAGATACACAAATGCATCGTAGTATTTTAGAAAATGGTGCCCACTAATCCAGAGTAAGAGTTGTCTACACTAATTTGCTTTCCTTCAGAAGTCACACAGAATATTGCAATCTTATCCAGAAATATAAATTCTGGTACAAAGTGAAGCCAAATTTTTTTTATGTTGGAAAAAAAATCAACAAATATAAAAATTTAATGCAATATGTGATTACATCACTGGGAATAAAGTTTGCTCAATTTTAATATTAAGACTATAGTATTAAATTATTTACCTAAAGATCAGAATCTTTATTATATAATAAACAACTTGATGCAAGTCACAATGAATTCTTCCTTTCCAATGGTACATTTAACTTTGAATGAAAAAGTTAGATAATTTTAATTATAACATTGATACTCTAAGTTGTAACTAATAGTGATATAATATCTACTTTTTAATTTTATTTCTACTACTCTAAATTATCTAAATAACTGAATGTCAAGAATTTGCAATTACACCAACATAAAATTATAAAAATAAAAATTATATCATATAGATATCAATGTACTGAAATAAGATAATGGTCAGGATTTATGAGAGTTAGTTTGGTGTAAAGTGTCAGACTAGAAACCATGAAATCATGAATTCTAGTACCATCTTATGCACAAAGCAAGGTGAGTAATCATGGGCTAGTTACTTTCCTTCTGTTCTAGGAGGAAGCAATGGTCAAAAACATTTGCCAAAAAACCTGCAGGGACTGGTTTGGGCAGTCTCTGAGAACCAAACATGACAATGGAAAAAAATATCATCATCGTTGTTGTCAATGTCGTCATCATCATCATCATCATCATCATCATCATCATCATCATGATTGAGTGCCTATCCTTTGAATTTGGAAGTGTGGGTAGAATTGCTGCAGAAGATTGCAGTCTTGAGTAGACCTTTTGCAGATGACTTGCAATATTCATTCTTTGTCCAGCCCTTTGGGAAATAAAGCATAAAGCAAAGTAACTAAACATCCTTCCACTCAATGCCACATCTTTCTGCGGTGCACAATATGCACACTGTGTTTCAACAGCCGTGCCTGAATAGACATAATTTATCTCTTGATTCATCAAGGATTTTTCCACATAACAGAAAAAAATTATACATATAAAAAACCTGTGGTGAATTCATTTAAAGTTCACCACAGGTTTTTATCATTCTATCAGAAATCCATTAGAAAGGTGAGTTCAGCTAGCAAGTAATTCAAAAATTTTAACTAATAACATCAGTTGGTGGATTAGAGAAGACCCGGATATTCTTTTTCAAACCAGCCTCTTCTATGCAGTGAACATATTCTGAAATTTATTACCTTATTCAAACTAATAATATGTAACTAGTTTAATTAGATTGAACTTTGTTAATTGGGAACTCTGTATAATTGTTGCATTGCCTTGTTTTCTTTGATGTTCATTTTTCTATTCAGATATTTGGCATCATCATCATCATCATTATTAATTCTTTTTTAAACTCTTGAACATCCCATTATTCTCCTAGGTCTTGGGGACAGGTGATTTTGTGGCTGCTCTTGTTTTTGTTTTGCTTTGTTTTATTGCTTCGGTGAAAGCCTATTGTAATTGTCTTTTTCTGGGGATTTTTGGAAGAATGGATCCAACAGTGAAGTTTAAATTATTCCTTCTCCTCAGCTGTAAAAGGTAAACTGATTCTGTACTCATTGTAGTGGCAGTCTTGCTTAGTATAGTTACCCTTATTATGAATGCTAAATTTTCTTTGGGGCTTTATGTACCAAATCAGGATGCTGTTTTACTAAATTAAAAATAGTTTTGAATAATATAATGAATAAACAAATACTTATTTAACAGTACATTGCACAAAATGAATAAAATGAATTAACACTAAAAAGAAAAGGCTTGACAACTATAATTGATTTACATTGTCTTGGAAAAGGAAAATATTTGCTTAGAAATCTGCAAACAATTTCAGACAGTACCCAGAGAGTACAATACTTGAGAACAAAAATTCAGAAAGAGATTAATCTTCAGGATGCAAAATACATAATGTGGCTCAATTGAACCTATCAACGGCTTTACATAAAATCTACTTAATTATTTTTTTTCTGCAACATTCAGAATTCATTCAAGTCATTGAAAAATTTGATTACTAATGGGCCCATTAAAATTGCATTAAAATTGCATCATCTCTATATTAGTTTATTCAGACCCTTTTATCCTTGATATCTCAGACTATGAATTATTTCTGTTTAAACATTTTGTAGAGCCACTAGCAGTGAGTTTAGATTTTGTAGAGCCACTAGCAGTGAGCTTCACTTTGCCTTTTAATCAGAAGGTGCCTGGAATGCTGAGATTGGTGGTCCCAAACACAACTAAAGAATACGTTGAGGAAAGCAATTAGTATGAGCCATCATTTCTTGGACTGAGAATCTATAATTCTTCTTTATGATAGTAGATAGTACAGATCATAAGAATTCTTAAAGCTACTTGTTGAAGTGCATGAAAATGTCTAGATTTTTAGAATCCACTACGATGCTGTATTTGATATGTAATATTGATACAGATAAATAAGATTTCTGTAATAACTTTTTAAATTGCCATTGGTATGAAAAATAAGAATTAATAGAACAAGAGACCCAAAATGTAATTACTAGCTCATTTGAATTTGGAGCTCCAGGTGATTATTCCAAATAATGGGTTTATATTTGGAATGTCATACTCTAAACTGCACACTGGAATACACTGATTCATCTTTAAAATCAAATGGTTTGAACAGTTCGCCTGAAATAAGAGTTTGATAATCATTTTCACAAAAGAAAATTCTTTGTCCTTTGATACAAATAACATATAAAGAAAGCAGTCGACTTTTACTTACCAGTGAGTCATATTGGGAATGTTATAAATTACTAATTTATTTTCACTTCTCTTGTAATAGACATAAAAACTGAACACCTACACTAAATCTTGACAATTAATTAAAAATAATCCTCACAGGAAATAAAAACCATCTGGAGGTAGTGACACTTAACCTCAATTAACATACTGTTAAATCAAAGAAGCAAAATACATATAAAGATTGCAAATGTACCTGATAAGATTCTCACATTGAATCTGTCATTCTCTTTTGGGGCAAAAAGAAAATCATATTTATGATGAGCAGAAGTAAATCAATTTTATTCAAGGGAACTTACTGTTCACTGAAATCTTCAGAATTTTGGTAAAGGATGTGGCCTATTGTATAGATTCTTAATGTTCATTCCAAGTTTATTGAGGCAACTTTGTGTAGTTTCCATAGTTCTTATCCTGAGAATAAATTTCTATGTTAACTTCATTAACAAACTACGGTATTTTGCTAAGTGTTCATTTGATCAATGAAATATTAGATATGCATATTCATACTTCATAGTATACTTGCTATATGTTATTACTAACATGGATAACCCTACTTCTATTGTTAATGACTTTAGGTATATTTGCCTGACAATACAGTCAAAAAGTAAGAAATCTGGCTCTTTGTACATACCTATTTTACGGGTATTATTGAACTATAATATACAGCATCACTTAACTATTGAAAAGGACTTCTAGGCACAGAGTTGTCATTCAGCAACATCTTTAAAAGGAAGGGTTTCCAAGCTCTTCAACAACTTATTTCTTTCTATGTCCCGTTAGTAGGGAATTTCTGATGGGCTGGTTTCAGAGAAGGCAACACAGCAGCAAGATGACATAGCTGGAAAAATTGGGTTTTGTGCAAGAGGGATAGAGGTTAATAAGCATGAGTGAGGGTAGTCCCCACTTATATCTCCTCAATTTTCTCAAATAGCATCACAATTATATATACCATAAATCAGATATTGTGATAACAACCTCCAGAGGTAGGTTCTGTTTGCCACAAGCCACAACTGAGATTCTTGAAAATTGCATGTAGACTGTGAGCTGCAGATTGCCCAACCCTATGCCTATCATAATAAAGATAGTTGACCATCTCAAAAATCTAAATAAGAAACAAAAGAAGCAAGAACACAAGGCATAGATGCCCATATTGATATCCCTTTACCTTGATTTAGATCTTATTATCCCTGTTGCTAATTAAGCCATGGCTATTTACGGTCCCTATTGTCCATTTTTTAAGGAGTCCTTATGGGTTTATTGTGACTTGCTGCATTCTTGAAATAGCAGGCTCAAGACATCTGAGGATGCTAGGTTGGTGAAGGCTGCTTTTGATGAAATTATGATTATTCACAGAGATTATATCCACACAAGTACAGATTCTCCCAATTTACACAACATTCTTTCATCTTTTGGGAAATGATCAGCTATCATAATGAATTTCACTAACTGAGGATTGTAAGTTTCCTGAGATAAATAAAGATAAGAATTAGGAATAGTCAAGATGGTATGTATTATGGCCAAAACCATTCTCCTTGCATTATTGTTTGATTGTTTGTTTTCCTTCTCTAGAAAAAAAAAAAAGGGGGGGGGGGTCTGGTGGAAAGAAAATCCAGCAGGCTTTATTTTATTTTATTTTATTTTGTTGCCTTTCATCTCCCTTCATTCCAAATGTTTGTATCTTCCAAACACTCTTAGTAATACTATATCCAATTGCCAATTCACCTGAAGCTTAATGATGATAATGCTCATCACCATTAAAGGAACTTTATGGTTGCATTTCTATCTCTGCTGAGATTGATATGTGTTGTTTCTTGATAACATGCTTAGGTCTGTATTGTTTTCAACCTTCTAAATTCAAATTTCCTAATTAAGTTCTATTCATAGATACCAGGAAGCAAAATTGGCTAACTATTGTAAATATAAACCTGTGCTCTCTCTTTTTGATACAGACAGAGACGTTAATCTCTACCATTTATCCTGCATTTAAAATCTTCTTACTATGCATTTAGCATATGTAATACATTTTAGAGTGAGGCAAGAGTTATTAATCCTTTGAAAAAAGTCTCGCTTGTCCTCAGAGACATTTGAAAACCTGTGAGACATTTATGTATGGATCTTAATAAAGGAAGTCATGAAGATGGTAAGTTGGAAGAAACTGGATTGATTGTAAAATGTACATAACATGTTTCCCATTAGGTCCAAATTTAAATGCATATAAATTGTGCAAGTGACAAAATAATAGACTACTTCTTTTTCAATAGCTTCAGAATGATTATGTACTCATTTGAGCTGGTCTGGCTGTGGCCCTAATGGAAGTTTGCATGAGAGTATCTGCTTCCAATATCTGGTCCTTGATTCTTAGCTTAATCAAAAATCCATTTCATGTAAAACAAGATAACCTGCCTCTAAAGATTGCTTCCCTTTCCTCTAACTCCAGTTCAAACATTATGATAGATGAAACACATTAGCTACATTTTAACTCTACAACATTAATTTTCCCAAATCAACAGTTTCACTGTACCACAGATCAGGTGTGTCATGTCAGTAAAACTACATTTGTTCAACTTAGCTTTTTTTTAATCCTCTGAAAGCAATGGATTTTAATGGATATGCATAATGTTGTTTAGAAACAGAGCCATTAATATTCCCTCTGTCGTGCATGACAATGTGATTCTACACAGCAGCACTGTTAATTTATTGTTGACAATTCCATCTCATTATATTTTAATAACTCATCTATGATGCACATAATAGGTATTCAAATTTAAGGTTATTCAGGTATGAATTTACAGGAAAAATATTCATGCCTTCAGTGTTGTACATAATTAGTTACAACATGATCACATACTTCTAGATTGTAGCTTACACTGAAGTAAGTACAGTTTTACACAGATTTAGATGTAAGAGCCAAGCGATGAGAATTTGTGAATAGGTAAATGATAAATAACTACCTGCTGACGGAAAAGGAAAACATGAAGCTGATAATTTTGCAAGTTGCTGTTACCTATTGTTCAAAAAATGCCTTAATTTGTATTTCACTATGTTTTGATTTATCATATTGAGAAATGAACAGCATATGTGAATAGCACACTGATTGCAGCTTGATTCTTTTATGCCACACAGATTTTGACCATTTGGGTATAACTCAGATAGAAAGAAAGCGATTCATGAACATGTGGATATGTGGACACCTTAGGGTTGTGCTGTGCTTGAATTTCTAAGACAAGGTGTTGAGGTAATTCCCCATTAGGAGAATGACCACATACAGGGAGACGTATTTGAGAGAAGTGTTTGAATAATACACAGACAGCACACAGATACACTGTACAGTAAATGTAGGTTTTTACTTTCAGAAATGTTAAGCAAAGTTCAAAACAAGCAGTCCAAAGTCTTTCAGAGGTTAGGCAGTCGGTTTTTAGTCCAGGGATAATCCAATAACAAAGTCCAGTGTCAAAAACAGTTCAGTAACAGACTTACATCAAATCCAAGAATATCAGTCAATTAGAAGGAACGACAAAACTCTCCAACAGAAGGAAAACAGAGACTCACTCACACTCTCTTCTGAGACTAAGACAACCCAGGTTTCTGGCTCCATCTTATGGCCATTTGAGAAACCACACCCAATTTCAGTTTTCAGCATGCTCTTAAAGAGGCAGTATTAAAATGTCTATCCTGGTTTATATATTTCCAACCCAAATACCTATTAGGTGACTTATATTCCTAACACAAGAAAAATGCCTCAGAGCACATGGGGCATGAATGTAGCACTTCACTACAACCTCTTAAAGCAGCTACTTATACAGGCTGGTTGCTTTATTTTTGCCCATCACAGTTGAAGAATTCTCAGTAAATTATAATCATAACAATAAAAAAATAGGTAAAATTGCCCTTTGAACAACAAAAAAGAAAAAGTTCCCCTCCCAAATTAGGCCACAGATAAAATAATAAAACCACCAATCTCAGAAAAGTAAAATCCCTGAACTTGCCACTAGAACTTGCATTTCTGGATATAATTCAGCTGGTGGTACTGACAGCCCTACATGACACCTAGGTATTTTCTGCTCCAATTGGCATCAGCTTAGAGTACTGAAAGAGAGCTTTAGATGCTGTTTTAGATGCTGTTTTCTTAAGTTCACATTTGATGCCATCTTGTTTTCTTGTTCATTATTTTTTATTGCATTTGTTCTTAAATATTTTCTATGGTTATTATTATGAGAATTGGGATTGGTTTTAACATATTGTGGATGTGTTTTTTCTTGTTTTATAAATATTATAAGCCAGGGGTGGGATTCAACCAGTGTTACTACCGGTTCAGTACTTACATTTTGCGTGCGTGTGTAATACACCGAAAGCTGTGCCTCCCAGACAGCTGATAAGCGCTGTGCACAGGTGCTCAGCATTTTAAAAATGCCTTTTTTTCCTGCTTTTTCAACCTCAGCTGTGCCATGCAAAGCAGCTGAGGTTGAAAAAGCAGGAAATAAAGGTCAGGTAAGAGCCCAGATGGGTGGGTGGGCCAAACAGCAGCAGACACAGAACCGGTTCTGTGTCTGCTGCTCTTCAAAGCTACCGGTTCTATAGAACCAGGCAGAACAAGTAGCATCCTACCCCTGCTGTAAGTTTATGAGAATCACTTTGATAGCAGGTAGGCAGGTGGCAGCCTACAAATGAAAGGCTGTTTTGAGCAATTATGTCTTTAATAATTTCCTGAAATTTACAAGGTAGGAGCTGATCAGATTTCAGATGGCTGGCAGTTTAATAACATCAATGTTTCACCAAAGAAGCAGCATTTGAAGCTCTCCATCCCCCTAATGTTGTGGTCTACCAAGAGCACAGCAGGTTGAAAATGGAGAGGCGATGGTCTTGGAGATATCTTGGTGATGAGCCATTTAGAGATTTAAAGGCCATAACTGAAGCATGAAGCACAGGTATATCATGTTCATGACATATTCTGGACTAATATGACATTCATAAGCAGTGACTTGTAGGTGTGTTTATGTGTATCTATATCAACTACTGAGAAGTATATTTAATCCTTTCTGGACAACTTTTTTTTAAATAAAATGTCTGAAGAAACGTATCCTTTTCTCTTCTTTCTCATTTCCTCTGCTGAAATTTATTGGTCCATAAGGAAAAGAGAATAAAAATCAAGATTGTAGTTCTATACTTGCCTGACAGTCAGCCCCATTGAAAAATGACAGTCTCAGCCAAGGATATGAAATGTCAAAGGAGAAAAAAATGTCCAAATAAGCAGAAAGGTACATATTTCTGCTTATCTGTCAGCGGGTATATTGCTACTTATCTGTCAGTAGAAGTAGAGCTAAGTAAAATGTGGGTGGGGGAGTATAAAATTTGCTCAGATTAAATTTGCCTTTTCTGATTTCATCTGACTACATGGTGAGGCACCTTCTACCAACTCTGTGGCAAAATCTGCCTTGCCATTTCTCAAAATTTTTCTTCAATGAAAGAACCTTCTGTTTTTTTTCCCTCTCAGACAGAATATTATATTCACTTTTGACCTTCACAGGGCAAGAAGGATGTTGAGGAACGGGAAAAGTGTCTAGAAAAAAAGCAACAAAAGAGTGGTGGGCTTGAAAGATAAATCCTATGAAGAATGATTAAAAGATGGTGCATTTAACTAAAGAAGTGACGACCAATGGAAGATATGATGCAGTCTTCCAAAGTTTGAAGAGATGTTACAGAAAAGAGGACTATTCTCTGGAATAGCCAAGGTAAGAAAAACATTAAAGAGTGAAGGTGTCCTGTCCTAGGGCATATCCACCCAAACAACAGAAGAGAGGTGGTTGCAATGTTTATTGGTAGTTCTATAAGAAAAATGCTTTATCATCAGGCAGAACACAAACCCAAACTTACTTACCCACTTATGCTCCAAGAAATAAGTCCCCAAACTGAACTTCAGGAAAGTTTCAAATCCAAGGCAAAAGGTACAAAACAAAGAGTCAAGCATTGCAGAAGATTCATAACCCAAAGGTCCAAGTCATGGAATTTCAAAGTCAGAACTCAAGGCATGCAGAGTGTGGGTAATTGTCACCAATTAAGAGGCAGATAGAGTCTGTGCTGGTGAACTCCTTAGGGAGGGTATGGCCCCTTTTGTTCTGCTCTCTCCTCTTGCATGGTGAATTCTTGCACTAGGCAACAGGAGGCAGTGCTTCCATGCCTCCTCTTGCATGCCTCCTCTGAGCTGCCACCAAGAGGGCAATTCAGATTCCTCATCTTCATGGATCATTGTTACTGTTGATTACTAGACTGCCCGGTCTCAACTGTCTGCAGATCTTCAGGCAATGGTTCATCTAACAGCCTGCCTCCTGCAACATGGATGCTACAAGCCTGAAGGTTTTCAAACAAAGGTTGGACAGCCATTGTCTGGAATAATCTGGGAATTCCTGTCCCAGGCAAGGGACTGGACTAGAAGACTACAAAGTCCTTTCTAACTCTCTTTCCAGTGTACATGTCAATTTTTCTCTTGGTAATATTTTGAGCAGTAAAGGTGTTACTGAATGGTACTCCTTTGGGATTAGGACTAGTTTTCTCTTATACGCCTTTTCCATCATTTTGAAACTTCTGTGAAATTGAAGATATCCCTTCATATACACCCTAATCCTTGATTAAACCTTGGGTACTTCCCCACCAAGATACAAGAATATTACTCTTTCATAAGAACAGGTTATCAAAGTTATTTATCTACTTTGAAACAAATTTCTGAAAACAAATGTTAGACTCCCCATATGCAGCAACAGTACAATGTCAATAACCTTTAAAAGAAGCAGACCGGTATCTTTGAATTTCTATTTATTAGCTTCTTTCTGCATTCTATTGAACAGGAATGTTAACATACATTTATCTCACCATTTACAGTTGCAGATATAAAAAATGGTTGCATTTTCCAAAAAAAGAGAATCTATTGATTTAGGAGATATATGGCAATTTTAAGCCTGTATTAAATATAAGTGGTGAAACTATCATGTTTTTATTATTAGTTAGGTGCTGAAAAAAGATCTGAATCAATGAAGAATCACAGACCAAAATTTTCTTTTTCTCTTGGGCAAACCAAAGTAAATTCTACTTGGCAAAAACACAGTCCAATAAACAAAGCAATCTTTTAATAGAACTCTTGGCTTTATTATGGGGTACACAAAGCACGTCAATAATAATAAAGTGCCTAGAAATAACAGGAGTTAGTAAAATATCAGAAGCCTTGTGCAAAGATCAATAGCATAATGGAAGACACAGTAGCTGGACAATAGTGATAGACTGTGAGAGGTTAATATCAAGAGAGGAATCTTTCAATGAGACTATCAACACTATTGTTGTTTGTAATGCACTGATTCCTCTGTCAATAACACTGAATAGCTCAGGCCATGGCTATCAAACATCAAAAACATCTGCCAGGCTTGTCCCCTCCTTTCAATGGATGATCAGAATCTGTATGGAAAAACACCATCTGAAACAGAATAACTGCTCAACACTTTTCATATACACAGCCAAGATATTGCAGTGAAGTTTGGATAGGACAAATGTGCCACCATTACTATCAAGAGCAGAAAATAGTGAATACTGAAGGAATCAAGATACCTATGGAAATAATATCAAGAGACTAGATGAAGATGATCACTATAAATATCTTGGAATCATTTAAGCTGGCAACATTATCCATGCTAAAGTCAAGAAGTAGGTTAGAGTGAATACGTTGAGAAAGTGAAGAAGATTTTAAATCCCAAAGTAAGGAAATAAGGGTGAAGAAAAATTAGAAATTAATTACAGAAAAACAATGTTAGATTTATTTATAAAACTAATGGTCTAATGTGATAATGGCCTCTACAAATGGAAAATTAATGGCAATCATATTGAGCATTTAAAACCTTTCAATCCTTAATAATTTTCTTTCACTTTTTAGTGCTTGGAAAAAGCAAATAAAAGCTGTTTCACCTTATGCAGAATAAATTTCCAGTGCTATTATTAGATTTGCCAACAATTGTGGAATTAATTACATCTCTACTGTACAGATTTGATTTATGGCAAATGCACTGAGTCTTACTTTACAATGTGGAAATCTGTATCAATAAAGAAATAAAACACTTGGAGATAATTCATTCCAAATTCTTTAACACTATGCTGTCTATTCTTCAGTTCATATCAAGCACAACACTGAGGCCAGAGCTCAGATGTTTATCAACACATGAAGAACTATCAATAAAAATATTAGTTAAAATTATACCCAAGCTAGATCTCATTTAATTCTCACTGATAAATCAGACTCCTCAGATAGTCTGAGATCTGATACATTGTAAACTTTTTGATATGCTACCAAAACTTTCCTCCATATCTGTTGTAACCTTCAGTTGGATTAAATGGTACATCACAGGGCTATAATATTTCAATGTACCTCAAATGCCCTAACTAAAAGAATGCATCCAAACTGCAGGATTGATTGGTCCTGTAAGGTTGAAATTTGGCAAAGTTGTGGGTATTGGTCACATGTTTGTCACATGTTTGCCATTTTCAATGCTTCCCACAAGAAAAATTAATAGGGAAACTGGCAGGAAGTTGGAAGTTGCTCCCACTCCAATAGCTTTTTTGCCTCCCTTGGTCATTCTGTTTCTCTGGGTAAAAAATATCTCTGAAACGATTACCAATCATGGGTTTTAGTCTTTTGTACAAGTGATTAATCAGCCTGGTCGGACTTGAGATTTACAGAAGGACCAGAGTAATAGTAACCTTTTCTGTTCCTATTTATCTATGGGACATTATCTCCCTTCTTCATATTCATGATTTCCCATGAATAGTTCTGAAGGGGAAATATGATAGCATCCCATTCCAAACATGTATCTGCCTTTGCGTGATGGGTGCAGTGAAACATATAATGCATGATTTTTTGAGCTGCTTGACAACTGACTCATATTTATGATGGTTGCGGTGTCCTTGGGTCATGTAATCACCTTTTGCAACCTTCTGGCTAACAAAATCAATGGGGAAGCCAGATTCACTTAACAACTGGGTTACTAACTTAAGAACTTCAATGATTCAGTGTCAGGGACACTTCCGGCTTGTGGTGCTTCGGTGCAGGCAGGAATCCGCGACTGTGCGCG
This sequence comes from Pseudonaja textilis, assembly GCF_900518735.1. The sequence goes on along the minus strand of NW_020769319.1, from coordinate 1,906,817 downwards.
GTCTCTGCCTGTGTTCACTGCCTGAGTGCCCCGAGCCATTTGGCTTCAGGGCTAAGGCACCTTTGTAGAAGGTGGTGAAGACTGGGGGGTTCTGGCAGGGACGAGAGACATCGCATCTCTCTTCCCTAGCCGGCTAAATCTCCCTCTCCGAAGGCAGCTGAGCGGCGGTCTGTAATGGCTGCCACATAGAAGAGCTCAGCCGGAAAAAGAAAGTGCTGGAGGAGCTTGTGAAGAAGTGGAAGTGATTTTGCTGACTGGGACAAAGGAACAGTGAAAGTATCCTGGTATTTAACACCTACTAAAGACACATTGTTCCTAGACTGAGTAAGCAGCGAATGGATATTAAAGGGAAATTTTTTTTCTTTTCACTCTCTTTCCAAACGGAACAGCTTTGAGAGAAATAGGAAAACCTGCATTGAAGGTATGCTAAATGCTAAAGACTATGCTAATGGCAAAGTGATATGGATTTCTAAATATTTAAAGAAAATTTTTTCTTTTGCTGTGAGTGGGAAGGGAGAGGAAAAAAATTGAAGTAGAAGTTGAAAATAAGGAGCAGACTGCCTAGAATTTTAAAGAGCCATTTGAACATTAATAAGACTTCAAAAAGACATATTTTAATTGGAATTTTGTGATTTAATAGCAACCCCAGAAAAAGAAATGGAAGAAGGGGAAAAGTGCTAAAAGAGATAGTCTATCTGGATTGTTTGGTGACTGGATCTTTTGGGAAATTTTTTTTCTTTGTTTAAAAACACTCAGGTGGTTGTTTTGGGAAAAATTTTTCCTCTTTATAATGGCATCATCCTTGGATGAATCTAAAACTGAATATCCAGAATATAAAAAGGAAGAACAAGACTGGAAAGATACTTTGGGCATTCTTTTTCAATCTCTAGAAATGGTGGTGCATTCCTATGGAGAATTGATTGCGCAGCAGGATAATTGGGACAAAGAAGAAACTATCTTTGATGAACATGTGATCCTATTTGGGGAGAAGAAGAAAGAGGAAAAGGAAAAAGGGATTTTAAAACCTAAAAAAACAACCAAAAAAAGATAAAAATGAGTTGAAAGGTGGATATAAAGTTAGAAAACAACAGGAAGGGGGAAAGCAGAAGAAGAAAAGGGAGGTGGAGAGACAAAGGGGTAAAAAGGGTAAGGAAAAGAATAAGCAAGGGAGAAAGGAAGGGGTGAGAAGTCTCAATGATGGGAAGCAAGATTTAAAGAAACCAAATTTATTTAGAGACAATGGGTAAATCTAACTGAAAAAGGGATTCTGTAAGGTACATAAGATTGTGTTATTATAGGCATTTTTAGAATAAAATGTTTAAGATATGAGTATTAATATGTATGATTAAAATGATTTTGACAAGGGTACTAGCTATATTATATATTTATAAATTTGTTTCTTGGTATTGTTGTTCTTTCTTTCTTTTTTCTTTTTCTCTCTATATAATATATTGTGTAACTTTAGGATGTGCTAAACAGAATCCCAATACAAGTTATGTGTGATATTAAGTATTATTAGGTTAGGGGAAAGAGTTAAAGGTGTCATACTCCAATTAGTGTACAGGAGAGGTTTTGTTTAAAGAGAAAAAATGAATGGATAGTTGAGAACAGACGAAGAATGATAAGTATTATGACTTGAACTGAGATAAATAGAACAAAACTAAGAGAGTTAAAAAAAGGAAGAAGCTATATAGAAAATGGAAAATGGTAATAAGATATGGAATGATATATAAAAGGAACATGATTTTTGAAGTGGTGTCTATACGATGAGTTTTTATCCGGGATCAAGCAACTTTCAGAAAAGATGTTTTATGTTTTTATGTTTTATGTCTTGTTTGTTTTTGTATTGGAAGAGAATAATGAAAATGTATAAGACAGATGGATATAAAAAATGTATACAATCTAAAGTTAAAGAGATATAATTTGAATAAATAGAAGGAAAGGAAGTAATAAAGAGAAGTTCGGGATAAGATATGAAGATGAACAGATAAGGTAAATATATATATATTAAATTGTGTTCGTATGGAAATGTGATAATTTGGAATAATTCTGTCTTTAAATAAGATGTTGTATTGTTTTTTTTAGAAAAAGATTTCTTATGTCATTATATTTTATGTTTTGTTTGTTTGTGTATTGTTTTGTAAAATCAATAAAATTTGTTTAAAAAAAAAAGAAGTGCAATGATTCACTGAACAAATTTGATAAAAGTCGTAAAGTGGGGCAAAACCCGCTTAACAAATTTCTCACTTAGCAACATAAATTTTGTTTATGGAGGGTAAAGGTAGGGTAAAAAAAATCAAATGGCGGCTTCAATCACATGATCACGAGGCAGGGCTTCAATTGTATAGTAATTTCCACCATTCTGATTTTTTCACAGACACATCCCTATCAACACCCTTGGATGTATTTTTCTCTTCTCTTTCTCTAACCCTAACCCCTCTTTCATTTACTCTGAAAAGGGAAAGAAAATAATTATGTAGAAGCTGGTGCATTTTTTTTATCCAGAGGTGAGATTTATGTTTTATGGGTGTTTCTTCTATAGATCGAAGACTATATTCCTAGAACAGCTTCTGTCTGTGTACTATGCCTTTGTACAGTACTGTGTGGTTGAAAATGTATTGCTCCTTTAAGAAAACTGTTGAGAAAGTAAGGGAGATGTTGAGTAAATCTCCAGGAGATTCCAATCTGATGAGTCCAATAGTTACTGGTATGAAATTATTTTTGCATTTGTACAAATGGTAATCAATTCATATAGTCATTGTTTAATTCAAATAGTAGAATTTGTCTTTAACCTTTAACTTTCCAATCTTCTATATTCCATGGAAATAAAGTAAAACTGTATGTTCATATCTATATGTGAAAAGTAGAACTACACCTACATACACACACACACACACACACACACACACACACACACACACCACTTTATCTTTTAAGGAGGCATGCACTAGTACTGATGCTGGACTTTAACTGTTCTGACATGTTTGATGCTAATGATTTTTTGCTGACAAGTTTTTCTTCAGAAGATGGAAGAAAGCACAAGAGAATCAGTCATCCTTGACTTGATTGAAACTATAAAAGAACATGTAATTGAGAAAAGTAGAAGTAGCAGATGTATAAGAAGAAATAGCATTCTTAGTTTCAAGAGAAAAGAAACTTGAGTAAATTTGAATTAGTATTTAGGAATTCATAAGAGCAGCTTTTAGTAAATGTCTGAGGAATTGTGGGAGTCATTAATGGGAAAAGAAATGGAAGGGGGGGATAGGAGTTGCAGTGGAGGCTAGAGAGAAGTTCTCTGAAGATAGGCTCCCGAATGATGCTGACGGCTCAGAAGATAGATCCAGATTGGATCCTGCAACATTATCCTGGAATACATATATTCACCTTCATTCTTGGGGTTAGGAGTTTTTACAAATAAGATATGAAAAACACAATTATAGACAATTCCAATGAGGAAAAAAAATCTAGGACAGCAGAAAACTTAAAATCTGAGAAGAAGAAAAAAAATTTTTAATGAACATAACACAAGGAAAAATGCAAACCAGTAGCTTGGAACTCCAAAAGTTGATATCACAAAAATTAAAGTTCAGCAAGAGCTGAAATTAGGAAATAATGTTAAAAATATCAGAAAGCAAAATAAAATATGTGTTCAAAATAAAAAGAAAAGGAAAAAATCCAGGAACACACCTGCTCAACAAAGACAACAAAATACACAGTGACAGCAAATTAAGAAAAAGGTACTCAAACTTATGAGTCAATCCTCTTGAAAAATAGATATATATTCCATTCTCCATCATAGCAAAAGAATGAAGGGGCAGAATTGAAATTTGTGGTTAATGGAAATAGACAGGAAATAATTATTTACTTTGACAGGAAATAATTATTTAAATACTTTGAATGAATTTGGATTCCATGGATGGTTCTTGAGTGAGAAATGGATTAAAATGGTTTTGCTTATTTTCTACTTTCCTATAATCGCACAGTTCTATCCTTCATCACCTTTCTTGGGATGGGGAATTCTCCTAGCCCAGTGCAGAGAATTGCAGCAGAAACAAGTGAAACATATAGTTAAGAAGAGTTCAGTATCAGACAAATCAAGTGTCTTGAAAGGTTTAAAAGGTTCCCCTCACACATATGTGTTAGTTGTTTCCAGCTCTAGGAGACAGTGCTCATCTCCGTCACAAAGCGTAAGAGCCAGCACTGTCCAAAAAGTCTCTGTGGTCATGTGGCCATGATGACTAAATGCCGAGGGTGCACTGAATGCTGTTATCTTCCCATCAAAGTGGTCTCTATTTTTCTACTTGCATTTTTACATGCTTTAGAACTGCTAGGTTGGCAGAAACTGGGACAAGTAACAGGAGCTCACTCCATTATGTGGCATTAGGGATTCAAAATGCTGAACTGCCGACCTTTCTGATCAACAAGCTCATCGTCTTAGCCACTGAGCTACCACATCCCTTTGAAATGTTTACTCCTAGTCATTAAAACAGTACATTAGCATGAATCTATATTACACATATTTTGAGCCTTCAAGAGTACACCATATGATTTGTTCTCATAATCAATTTACAATATAATCATGAACACTATGTTTCCAATAGCTTCTGCAAAAACAGAATATATTTTTATGAGGTAGTTTCTGTCAGAAAATATCATAGTATCTCATTTTATGTGAGGAATGGTTTCTGAACATCTCATCATGTTGATAAATCTAAGGATTGTCAATTTTAAGGAACCCATATTTATCACATAAAAATAATGCCAACTCTTTCAATCACTTGGTAACAACATAGGACCTAAGAAGGAGAGAAAAATGAAGGAGACAAGGGTGATGACTTAATATGGTATAACTTACAAGGAAATCAATTATTCTCCTATGAAAGTTGGCCGCAGAGCTATTTTCTATATCATATCAATCACTTCTCTGTGTCTTTTTATGCTTTTGCCATTGATTGTTAACTGATTATAAGACAAGCTGGAAATTGTCGATAATTTCCATGCTACTAGGATATTGTTTCTCTGTTAAGGTCAACATATCTCCTCTTGATATTTTATTATGTAGGAAGAGCAGGGAGTAACTGATCTATTATTCCTCTCCCTTTTGATCATCATGTGTATACTGCTTGACTTCCACTTTTCTTCCCTGAACTTTTCTTCCCTGATATCCAGGATCTTATTTCTGAAACATGCAGCTCAAACTTATATTTTTTGAAAAAAAGAGTCAAAATGAATTTTAGATTTTAGAATTCTTTATTGGCACACAAGGAATTTGTCTTGATGCGAATGCTCTCTACTCTTTTGGCAGGACTAACTCAAAGAACTCAACTCAACTCAACTCAACTCAACTCAAAGAAAATATCACATTGTGGAAGTTAACTATACAAAATACTTCACTGTGGTGCACAGCTTTACTAACTATAGGCTGCTGCGCTAGATTGATGCTCCTTGCCAGGCTTTGCAAATTGATGTAATTATGTAAATAAGTATTTGAAAGTTAATCCTTATAACTTTAACACTTTAGTTGAGTTGATTTTCTAATAGACTTTATGTGGCCGTTGTTCTTATTTTTATTATTTGTGAGTGTACATGTGTCTACGCCTTAACATTTCACCTGCTCTGTGGATTCCAAATGTTTGTTACCAGTTCCCTTCACTTGTTGCTAGCATTTGTTGATTCTTTTTTCCCAGATTTACTGCATAATATGTTGTTTCTCCATGCTTGCAAGCATGACTTACAAGACATAAATATAGAGAAGAAATACAGGGTGAAATGAAAGCCATGAAAATATGAGCATTAGTCATTTGCTATTAGCAACATCCCAGCAAAGCACAAATTGGTAAGTTACACGCACACATCCTTGTCTATGCAAATAAGCTGAGATATGTTGGCGTCAATAACAAGACAGGGACCAGTTTGGTAGCTAAACATAGGCTATGTAAACAGATATTACATGCCAATTTCTTTGCACTAAAATATAGTAATGCTTGGGCTATTCTGCATACAAGTATTTCCAACCAACTCTCTTCATACTCTACATAAATGACCTTTGTGATCATATTAAGAGCAACTGCGTTCTCTTTGCTGATGATGTAAAGCTGTACAATGCCACAGACAATACTACTACCCTTCAAAAAGACCTTGACTATGGATCAGAATGGTCAAACAAATGGCAACTTCAAATCTCAACAAATAAATGCTCTGTCTCACATATTGGCAAAAAAAATCAGAAAATAAAATACAAACTGAATAAAGACCTTGTTGATGATCCAAGCTCTGTAAAGGACCTTAGAATATTCATCTAGAATAGAATTCTTCTATTGGTCTGTCCAATGTATGTGGCAGGGCATGATGCACAGGGGACTTCATATATGCCTTAAGATCTGGAAAACTAAGGCATATATGAAGTCCCCTGTGCATCATGCCCTGCCACATACACTGGACAGACTAATAGAAGAATAAGTACCTGTCTAGATGAACACAAAAATGCAGTCAAAAAGCTGGAACATACTTCCTCACTAGCCCAACACATGAAAGCCACAATGGTACCAAAACCCTAGCCACTATAGAAAACCCCAGCTACAGAATTATCAGAGAAGCCATAGAGATTGAAAAAAGACCTGAAAGCATGAATAGAAGAGATGACTCCACCAGACTGTCAATTATTTGGAAGCCTGCACTCACAAAAAAATCTCCACACCACAAGCCAGGCAAACACCCAGGCACAAACAGATCCCCCCTGATACCTCCAGCTCAAACACACCCCAACCAGGCACCCAGATGAAACCTAGCTTCCTAATAAATGATAGCCATCCATTTACTCAGAGCCAAGCCACACTAAAAGCCTCCAATACAGGAAACACAATGTTGCCAGCCAATCAAGACAAAAAAAGCCACAAAACAGACAGAAGATATTAGAAACACCAATCAAGCAAAACACAGCAAACTCCAAGACCAATAAACACAGACCAAGACTCCTAACCAATCAGGATGAAGAAAAAACCATTCTGGCACAACAGTAGGCTAGCACCAAATTTAAAACAGAAATGGCTGTGAAAGTCCAACTCACAGACGAACTCAATACGGAGCCTGATGATGGCAGATGAGATTCTGCCAAAATGTTGCTACAACTTTAAAAGCACAACTACAATGACGTCGGAAAATACCCGAAGAAAGCTGAATACCATATATATATATATATATTAAAAAACAGGGGTAGCAATTCTTTCAAAAGAGCACCAGAATCATGTTTATAAATAGCACAGTTAACAGACCACCAGTGCAAATATGCTTTTCAATGGCCTCTTGTCACAAGAAAGAAAGAAAGAAAGAAAGAAAGAAAGAAAGAAAGAAAGAAAG